>CM037643.1:15639661-15707680 GCA_015227895.2 Colaptes auratus
CAGTCACTCTTTCTGGGAAAAACTTCAATCCTACATCCAGCCTAAACCTCCCCTGGTGCAGCTTGAGACTGTGTTATGACATGAAAGAGAAATAGGTTTCACTATAAAATAATTTTCAGAAGTACAGTGATTGTGTATTCCTAGATACATAGATTGGTTTGGGTTGGAAAGGACCTTAAAGATGTCATTTCAACCACCTTGACATAAGGATTTGTGGATGCCTCATCTTTGGAAGTGTTTAAGACCAGGCTGGATGAGGTTTTGAGCAACCTGATCTAGTAGAAGTTCTCCCTGCCCATGGTGGGGGATTGGAACTAGATGATCTTGTAGGTCACTTGTAATTCAAGCCATTCTATAATTCTATGAGAGTCCCATCTACTTTCTTTCCCAGACCTTGTCTCCCTGTTAAAACTGGTCTATTTAAACCTCAGTGTCATGTTTCTCTCCCACTGAAAGATATTTTGAGAAAAGCTTTCAGTGCTTTGTATCATAGAACCATAGTTTTGTTGTTGTTTTTTTTTTCTCAGTTGGAAAAGACCTTCAAGATCCTCAAGTCCAACCATCTGCCCAACATCACCATGGCCATTAAACAATGTCCCAAAGCGCTATGTCCACATGTTTCTTGAACATCTCCAGGGATGGTGACTCCACCACTTCCCTGGCAACCTGTCCCAGTGCCTGAAGATGAAAGGCTGTTTTCTAAATTTACATAAATTGTGGAGTTTGCAGACTTTGAAAGCTGGCATGGGGCTAAGGGTGCTTGCTGCTGTTTGTTGGAAGTGATAGTATGGGGCTGAGATTTTCAGCTGGCAAAAGTATCTTCGTAAATAGAGTTGGAAGAAACTACCAGATTATTGAACTGGTCTTTCAGGCTAGAGGCTTTTATTCAAACCCTGTTAAATTCCCATATGAATGAATGGTCCCTGTCTCATTCTCTCGTGTGAATATCTGCCGGTGTTAGCCAGCATTCATATCCTCTAGCATATCCAGAGGGACTCAGTGTGTGAGAGCTTCAGCTCTGCAGACCATCTGAAGGTTCATTGAAAGAAGGTGGAACTTGCATGTGATTTATCCTTACTTTGCTGCACTAAATCAAAACATGGAAACCTCAACCTTTCACTATAGGTGATCATACACCTTGGTTTACTTTCAGGTGCAACTCTTCGTAAAGAACAGCTAGAGGGGAAGGTCAATGTTAAAAAGATTAACCAATTCCTCATTCAATTACTGTACACTTATAAAGTCCTAAATCTATCTGAAGGGATTTTCCTGTGTAGACATTCTTGTTTCTATTTCTGACCACACAACTCTGTCTCCTGTTCATAGATTCATAGAATAGTTTGGGTCAGAAGGGACCTTCAAGATCCCCTAGTTCCAGCCCCTCTGCCATTAACAGGGACACCTTTCACTAGACCAGGTTGTTCAAGGCCTTATCCAAACTGGCCTTGAACACTCCAGGGAGGGGGCATCCATGAGCCTTCTGGGCAAACTGTTGAGTGAGGTCATGGATTCCTCTGTTGCAGCAGCAATCAGGCTACTTTAATCCTTAAAAATTCTAACATCCTCCAAACTAAAAAGAAACATAAAGGAGAACACAGCAAGCAAAAGCAAACCTCACTTAAAACATCATTATGAAGACTTTAACATCTGTCAAAGTAAATGAATGTGCATGGAATTGTGAATGAAGACCTTATATTTTCCTTTTTTTCTTTCTTTTTTCTTTCTGTTTTCCAAAAGAAGAAAGCAGAAGGGTCTTAGGGGATTTGAGTGGTTTTTTTTCTCTTTTTTTGCCCTTCACAAAGATGGATGTTACCCTCTGGAACTAGACAAGCAACCTGGCAAAAGTATTCCAACAATAAAGCTATATTTAAACAGATCTAGTTTCAGGTGCAGATACTATAACCTCCTTTCTTTTCCTTGCAAAAGAAAACTTTTTGACCTACATGGCACCTTTTAAAGTAGATTTTAGTTCATAGCAAGGGAGCTCTGAGGGTTGTATACACACACTGCCATCTTCATAAGTTTAAGGACAATAAAGTTTGTGTGCTCTGTATTAGAGATCTATTGGTAAATGTTTCCTTATTTATTATGCAAAACCCCCAAATGTTGTTCTTTAAATAACATCTGCAACCCTTTTTGTGTCAGCTAAATAGCAGGATATAAAAATGTTGGGCTTTTTTCTTTGTTTTCTAACATCCTTATGAAGCTAGTGGTGAATACAGGCCTGGGTTTACAACAGCACTTAACTGAATTAAGAGCTTACCTTCTGATTTTTGAAGTCCCACACTTTTGTGGTGCATTAGAGTCTATCCTGGTGTACTACAAATCTCTCATGTTTATTTTTTAAGAGAGGAAAATTCTTATCAAGTGCTTTTTTGGAACAGGATTTTGCATTGATTTGTTTCTGCAGCCACTTTTGGACAGAGAGAAAATATGCTTGGCATTTCTGTCTTCAAATATATTGAAATGATTTAAAATGTTATTATTTCTAGGAAATTTAAAACTGACACAAAGAATACTTCAAATCCAAAATAAAATAGGGAGAGACTTGGAAAGGATAGATGATAGCCCAGACCAACTTTATGAGACTCAACAAAGCAAGTGCCAGGTATTTGGGTCACAACAATCCCATGAATGAGCCAGGCTTTAGGCAGAGTGGCTGGAAGCTGCTCAGGAGAGAAAGACCTAGGGTGCTGGTTGACAGTCTGTGAACATGAGCCACTGTGTGCCCAGCTGGCCAAGAAGGTCAAAAGCAAGACCAGAATATTGTGGCCATCTGGACCAGGGAAGTGATTGCCCCACTGGACACAGCACTGTTGAGGCCGCACTTTGAGTACTGGGTTCACTTTTGGGGCTGTTGGCTCCAGGAAGGACACTGAGATGCTGAAAGAAGTCCAGAGAAGGCAACAAAGCTGGAGAGAATCCAGTGGATACTATGAAGATGCTGAGGGGACTGGAACCTCCATTAGAAGTTAAGGCTGAGAGACCTGGGAATGTTTAGCCTTGAGAAGGGCAGCTTGAGAGGGGATCTGATCAATGATGGTAAATAGCTGAGGGTGGAGGTCATGAGGAAGGATCTTTCAGTGGTGCCCAGTGATAGGACAAAGGGTTATGGGTACAAACTAGAACACAGAGTTTCACTTGAAGTTAATAAGGAACTTCTTGACTTTGAGGGTGCAGGAACACTGGATTATGCTGCCCAGAGAGGCTGCAGAGCCCCCTCTCTGGAGTCTTTCAAACCCACCCTGGATGCAAGCCTCTGTAACCTCATCTAGGTGACCCTGATTTAGCAGGGGTGTTGGACTAAATGATCTCAGGAGGTCCCTACCAGCCTCCACTGTTCTGTGATTGCCTATACATGCACCTTAGAGCTGATGTGCAGCACTATAGGTAGCAACTACACAAAGATTCACAGACCCATTGAGCATATTCTAAACAATTCTTTGGTCAGTGACTCTAACAGAGTATTGGGGTGGTTTGGACTATTGAGGATTGGGGTCAATTATATTTTTCCTTGTACATTCTTATGGATTTATTTATTTATTATTAGGGTTGTTTGTGTTTTTTTTTCTCCACATTAATGAATTATAATGAAAGACCTCAAAGCCAGGTCTGTGAAAATAAAGAAAGTATAGAGGATAAGAATCTAATTCTACCAGGGTAAGGAGAGCTTTGATAACAACAAAAATAATATACATAGTCCTTATTTGTTTCCTTATATTTTTTTTTCTTTTTCCCTTCAGAATTACACAGAGAAATCTGGGGGGGGGGGGGGGAAGGCAAAAGAAGAAAAAAAAGCATTTATTGGAATTTGCATAAAACTGCATAAACCCCAATAATTTACTTGATAACCTCTTGCCTCTTATTCAGTTTAGTAAGAAACTTTAAATGAATTCATTACTATTGTTGAACCTCTGCTTTGGTTTTAAACAAGTTGTGTTGGAATCTTTCAAAGGAATTGGCTGCATTTCATTAAGGTTTTGTTTTGGGGGGGGGTGGGTTTTTTTTTCTGTGTGTGTGTGTTTTTGCCTTTTTTCTTTTTTAATACATTTTGAGTCAGGTATTTTCTTCTTTGTTATTGTCATTTCAATACTATTATTATGCTTTTGTCATTATATATTACTGCATCTTGCTTTTATTGTACACAAACCCCCCAAAAAACCTAACCAATCACACATGTATTTAAAATATGTTTGAACAAGAATGCAAAATGAGTTATTTGTGAAGCAACCTGCCTTTCTTTGTACCTTTGGATACTAAAGAAGCATTAGTATAACAAAGAAACAAAAAAGAGTTTAGAATCATAGAATCAGTCACTGTTGGAAGGGACCACAAGGATCATCTAGTTCCAACCCCCTGCCATGGGCAGGGACACCCCACACTAGATCGGATGGCCAGAGCCTCATCCAGCCTGGTCTTAAACACCTCCAAGGACGGGGCCTCAACCACCTCCCTGGACAACCTGTTCCAGGGCTTCACCACTCTCATGGGGAAGAACTTCCTCCTCACCTCCAGCCTGAATCTCCCCACCTCCAGCTTCATTCCATTCCCTCCCTAGTCCTATCACTACCTGATAGCCTGAGAAGCCCTTCCCCAGTCTTCTGGTAGGCCCCCTTCTGATACTGGAAGGCTACAATGAGGTCACCTCAGAGCCTTCTTTTCTCCAGGCTAACAGCCCCAACTCCTTCAGTCTGTCCTCATAGAGAGGTGCTCCAGCCCTCTGATCATCCTCATGGCCCTTCTCTGGACACCTTCCAGCACCTCCATATCCCTCTTGTAATAGGGACTCCAGAACTGGACACAGTACTCCAGGTGGGGTCTCACGAGAGCTGAGTAGAGGGAGAGAATCACTTCCCTTAACCCTTTCTTCAGTCTCAGACCTGCAATGCAGAGATGGGAAAGCACAGAGAAAGTTTTCCAAATGGGGTTGGAGTTCAACTTCTTTTTAATCCCACCACTTAAAAACTACAGTTACGTTTTCAGATCATTCAAGATACATTTCAAATGCTAATTTGAGTTAATGTGAATGTCATTGCATTCCTTGAGGAATCAAATCCTTAATTTGGGATTGTCCCTCCTTTTTTTTTCTTAACTAGGGATTAAGCTATATAAGAGAACATTTGCATATAGACTATACAGCTGGTGTCATTTCACACACACACAAATTGCATACTCATTGAGGGATCTTAAAAGATATTTTTTTTAAAAGTTATTTTGAAAATATATCCCCCCAAATAAAA
The DNA here is from genome assembly GCA_015227895.2 of Colaptes auratus. Classification (NCBI taxonomy): domain Eukaryota; kingdom Metazoa; phylum Chordata; class Aves; order Piciformes; family Picidae; genus Colaptes; species Colaptes auratus. The sequence continues at coordinate 15,644,902 of CM037643.1, forward strand.
TATTTTGCAACAGGGATTTTTCAATTTATTTTTTTTTAAGTAAGACTCAGGCTGTAATGGATTTGAGGTTCTTACAATACAATAATACAATACATAATAATCAATAAATCCAGGTTGGAAGAGACCTTCAAGATCATCGTGGTCCAACCTATCACCAATCCACCCACCTAAACAACTAGATCATGGCCCCCAGTATCTCATCAAGTCTCCTCCTGAATACCTCCAATGATGGTGACTCCACCACCTCCCTGGGCAGACCATTCCAATGGGCAATCACTCTCTCTGTATAGAACTTCCTCCTAACATCCACTCTAATTCTCCCCTGGCGCAGCCTGAGACTGTGTCCTCTTGTTCTGGTTACCTGCCTGGGAAAGAGACCAACCTCTGCCTGTCTACAATCTCCCCTCAGGTAGTTGTAGAGAGCAATAGGTCACCCCTGAGTCTCCTCCTCTCCAGGCTAAGCAACCCCAGCTCCCTCAGCCTCTCCTCATAGGCTTGTGTTCCAAACCCCTCACCAACCTTGTTGCCCTTCTCTGGACACGTTCCAGCAACTCAACATCCTTCCTAAACTGAGGGGCCCAGAACTGGACACAGTACTTGAGGTGCGGCCTAACCAGTGCAGTGTACAGGGGGAGAATGACCTCCCTGCTCCTGCTGGCCACACTGTTCCTGATGCAGGCCAGGATGCCATTGGCCCTCCTGGCTGCCTGGGCACACTGCAGGCTCATGTTCAGCCTCCCATCATCCAGCACCCCCAGGTCCCTCTCTGCTTGGCCGCTCTCCAGCCACCCTGACCCCAGCCTGTAGCACTGCATGGGGTTGCTGTGGCCAATGTGCAGAACCCGGCACTTGGATGTGTTAAATCTCATGCCGTTGGATTCTGCCCAGCACCTTCCTGTCGGTACACTGCAAAATAATCAAACCCAAATTAATTTGAAAATAGGCTTAACATTGTTTCTGATGAACATATTGTCCAGAAGGAGATAGGTGACCAGTGATGTCCCTCAGGGGTCTGCACTGGGACCAGGGCTGTTCGATATCTTCATCACTGATACAGAGTGGGATTGAAGGCACTCTAAGGAAGTTTGCAGATGATGCAAAACTGAGTGGTGTGGCTGGCGAGACTGAAGGATGGAATGCCACCCAGAGAAACCTGGACAGGCTGGAGAAATGGTCCCATGCTAACCTCCTGAGGTTCAATAATGCAAAGTGCAAGGCCCTACACCAAGGTTTGGGCAGTCCTCTATATCAAGCCATGATAGGGGATGATAAGATTGAGAGCAGCCCTTCAGAAAAGGACTTGGGGGTGTTGATGGACACAAAGCTGGACATGAACCAGCTTTGGGCACTTGCAGCCCAGAAGGCAAACGGCATCCTGGGCTACATCCAAAGAAGTGTAGCCAGCAGGTTGAGAGAGGTGAATTCTGCCACTCTGCTCTGTGCTTGTGAGAGCTCACCTGGAGTGGTGTGTCTAGCTTTGAGGCCCTCAAAACAAGAGAGATGCAAACCTGTTGGAGTGGGTCTGGAGGAGGGCCACAAAGATTATCAGAGGGCTGGAGCACGCCTCCTAGGAGGACAAGCTGGGGGAATTGGGGCTTTTCATCCTCAAAAAAGAGAAGGCTCAAGGGAGACCTTATAGGTGCATTTCAATATCTAAAATAAAGCTACAGGAAGGCTGAGGAGGGACTGTTAAGAGGCCTTGTAGTGATAAGATGAGGGGCAATGGCTTGAAATTGGAACAGGGTAGATTTAGATTGTACATTAGGAGGATGTTCTTCACAATGAGAGTGGTGAAATATGGGAACAGGTTGCACAGAGACGTGGTTGAGGCCCAGTCCCTGAAGACATTCAAGGTCGAGCTTGGTGGGGCCCTGAGCAACCTGATCTTGTTGGAGTTTATAGTATAATGACATTAGTAGTAATATAAACTTTAATAATAAATTATAATATGGCTTTAATAATAATCTAAACTATACCTCCTAAATTACTTGTTCTTGTTTCTCATCACAGAAAAGAAAGCTACAAATATTCAGTGACATTGGACACAGAGCTAAATTTTGGGTACATGCTGAGATTCCAGTCAACAAATAAATTGGCTGTTAGAACTGGGAGGGAGATTCTGTCTTTAAACATGCTAAATTAAAAAAAAATATAGAAATCCTCAAGATTATCCATTACTGCAATAGGTTGTGGGTTTAAGTGTAGCTCTCAAACCACTCCTCCTTGTAGAGTGTCATCTAGGGAAAACTATGCAAGGGCTCTTATTCATTTTATGAAGTGCCAGGATGACTAAATGATCAAAACATTTAATATGATCAGAAGCAATCACTTCCACAACACAGAAATACTGTCTTCAGGATTATAGCAGCATTTTTGTGCCGTTTGAGCACACACAACAACTGTTTCTTTCTGTTTCTGAACCAATGTGGACAAAGTAAGGCAAGGGTTTCATCTGTAAAATAACATGGAAGTGTTAAAAACCAGGTTGGATGGAGCCTTGAGCAAGCTGGTCTGTAGGAGTTGTCCCTCCTAAGGCAGGGAAGTTGGAATTAGATGGTCTTTAAAGTCCCCTCCAACCCAAACCAGTCTATGATCTTGTGATAATCATAGAGGCTATCTATCATCTTTTACACTTCTGTATGAGAGCACTAATTTGGTGTCACTACTAGCCCAAATGAAAGTCATGTTTTGTACCAGGAAAATAAAATCACAATTTGATTTGCTTATAAAGCAGCACACAACACAATAAATAAGAATTAGGAAAAAACTTCTAAAATGCTTCCAGTCATAGAGATCTGCTGTTTCAAATATGGTATTGAGCTGTATTTCATTCCAGAAAGGGACTGCAGAGCTGTTCTCAGATCTTGCAGACTATCTCACGTCCACTTAATCCTCAGCCTTGATTAATTAGCACAATCCAAGGCAATGAATTAAAAAGATATTCCTGAAACAAAAAGCAAATTCAAGGCCAGTTTATTGTATTTGAATTCATCATTGTTCAATAATGTGGGAATTTATTTTAGCATAACATTCTATTTCTAATTTTAGTAAGAGGAGTGTTTAATAAATATGCTTCATAGAAACCTAAAACACTGGTTTGCAGAGAAGTCCATATCTACTTGCATCACATTTATTAACCCAATTATTTTCAGTGGTGGAAGGCAGCCAGAAGGAAAAACATTTTCTCTCCTGGCTCTCTTTTGCTCTGCCAGATTTCTGACAGTGCAATTTAATCAAATCCTATAATAAGCATTTTTCTGCTCAATCCTACCACCTCTTTGACATCCAGTGTTTCAAGAATATCCTTCAATGAGGTGCTGGTGGACAACAGACTGAACACGGCCAGCATGTGCCTAGGTGGCCAAGAAGGCCAACAGCATCCTGGCCTGAATCAGCAATAGTGTGGCCAGAAGGACCAGGGAAGTGATTGCCACCCTGGTAGAGGGGGACAATGTTTTCAGGGCTGGGGCCTGCTCCAGCTGCCTGAGAAACCTGTTCCAGTGTCTCATCACCCTCATAGCAAAAAAAATCTTCCTAATGTCCAGTCTAGATCTACCCTTCTCTAGTTTCATACCAGTGACCCTTGTTCTATTGCCACGTGCCCTTGTAGAGGGGGGCGTGGAAGGACCTGCCCCATGTCCCTCTTCACATTTCTTGCAGGCCCCCTTCAGGTACTGGAAGGCTCCTAGCAGGTCTCCCTGGAGCCTTCTCCAGGCTGAACAATCCCAAGTGAGCCTGTCTTCACAGGATCATTAAAGAATCATTCCTTGAAAATACAGCTCATGAACTGGACTCAGCTCAGGTTCACTTTTTCTCAACAAAATAGATTTCCAAAAAAGTTTGACACTCCTGAAAAGAAAGGGATGCGTTAGTACTGAATTCACCCATAAACAACATAATAGCTCTTTCTCCCAGCTGAAAGAGCCTGCAAACCTTCCAGCTGAAACTAATGACAAGCCCATTGACAGGATGACATTCGTTTGAGCAGCAGGGAATGGTAGATGGGTAGATAAGTCAGATTCCTTTAGCTGACACAGGCTAAATATGCAGCAGTAATCAGAATTTCAGAGAAGTGTCTCTAATTTGACACTGATGCAAAGAGGTTTCTCTGCAGCTTTCTAAAAATGGACTTTGTTTTCACGTTGGTGTGTGTGTGTCAAACATGCTGTCACTCTCCCAACCCCTACTCCTGACTCTTGATGGAACTCCACTTATTTTCAAGGCATGTATGAAGAGAGGAGAGAATACAACAACCACACTTGCAGATTTGTCCTGAAGTGAAGTGTGAAACTCAATGTGTGTAGAGCTGTCTTTTTCAGGAACATGAACAAGGCAGAGCAACCAGCTGAAGAAACTTCAACCTTTCTGCTGCTGGTTATCAAATGGAAGAATCTTTACCTACAGGGTTTTTGTTACCTTGCTCTCACTGAAGTTCAGAGGAGGGGTTTGGAGGTAAGGTATAAGAAATTTTACCTTTGTCAGCCTAAAGAACCTGTGAGCATTTATAAATGTAGCAGTCTTCCAGTGCCCAAATTGGCCTACAGAACACCAGGGAAGGACATTAGATACGGCTTGTAGTGGTAGGATGAGGGGCAAGGCTTTGAGCTGGAAAAGGAAAGATATAAACTGGAGATTAGGAATAAATTCTTTACAGTGTTGGTGGTGAGATGTTGAAACAGGTTGTCCAGGAAGTCATTGCTGTCCCCTCCCTGGAAGTGTTTCATGGCCAGATGATGAGGCCTCGAACAACCTGGTCCAGAGGCAGGTGTCCCTGCGCATTACACTGGGGTTGAAACTGAATGATCTCTAAAGTCCATTCCAAGCCACACAATTCTATGATTCTGTGAAGTAGGATTGAATTTTCCTTATCAGAGTGCACACCCTTGACTCTTCTGTAACTGGGTGTCATTAAATACAATCAGAAGAACAGAATGGAATTGGCCATATAATAAAAAGTTCCTTTGTTACACTGATTGGTACCAGTCTCATTTGAACTTTTGAATAGCTCTCTTAGCAACTTAGAAACCCAGGAAAAAATGAAGAGGATATTAACTTTAGGTAATTTTCTTGAGTTTTAGATACCCTTGTGGGTCTGCAATTGGCTTCCCTCTGGAGCAAGTGGCAAATTTATGAGTGGTAAATATCAACATCCTGTAAGAGCAAAGATTAATAACAGGTAGATACAAGATGAGAGGGATATATTTGTTGGTTTATAGTGGATTTTTTTTTCTGCAAAGTGTTTTGTCTTAAATAAAATGTCCTATTATTTCTGAAAGCTGTTTTGTCACTAAGTAACTTCCTTCGGTTTTTCTGGATAAAGTGGAAGTCCGGGTGTTAAATTGAACTCAGACTAGCTGAAATAATCACAAGAAATTGTGAGGATAATAAATAAATGCAATGAAACGAAACAAAATCCAATTAAATTAAATAAAATAAAGAAAAAAGAATACATTTTTAAAAATACAAGCCCATAAAAATGTTAATAGGAATGGAGCACCTCTCTTGTGAAGGAAGGCTGAGAGTTATTCATCCCGATCAAGAGTGAGGTCAGCAGATCATAGAAGGCTCTCCTCTCCCTCTACTCTTCCTTGGTGAGGCAACATCTAGAGTATTGTGTCCACTTCTCTGCTACATAGTTCAAGAGGGACAAGGAAATATCAGAAAGAGTCCAACACAGGCTGTGAGAATGATGAAGGGACTGGAACACCTGGCTGATGAAGAAAGGCTGAGAGACTTGGGGCTGTTTATCCTGGAAAAGCACAGATTGAGAGGAAACCTTATTAATGTTTGTAAGTATCTGAAGGGTGGGTGTCAAGAAGCAGCAGCCTGTTTCTTTTCATTGGTGTCCTGTGACAGGACAAGAGGCAGTAGTTGTAAACTGGAAAAAAGGAAGTTCCACCTCAAAATGAGGAGAAATTTCTTTACTGTCAGAGTGATGGATCACTAGAGCAGGATGCCCAGAGAGGCTGTGGAGTTTCCTTCTGTGGAGACTTTCAAGACCCATCTTTATGTGTTCCTGTGTAACCTGCCCTAGGGGTTCCTGCTTTAGCAGCAGGTTGGACTAAATGATCTCCAGAGGTTCCTTCCAACCCCTACCATTCTAAGATTCTATGATTCTATGGTAAGGCCCCAAGGAAACCTTATTGTGGCCTTCCAGCACTTAAAGAGGATCTGTAAGAAAGATGAGGACAATCTTTTTATCAGGGCCCCTTGCAAGAGACAAAGGATGATGGTTTAAAATTAAAAGTATACGGATTTAGACTGATAGATGGAAGAATTTTTTTTTCACTGAGGGTGGTGAGACACTGGCCCAGGTTGCCTCAGAGAAGCTTCATTCCTGGAAATAATCAAAGCCAGGTTGTATGGGGCTCTGAGCAACCTGATCTAGTTAAAGATGTCCTTGATCACTGAAGAGGGGTTGGACGAGATGACCTTCAAAGGTCAACTCAAGACATTCTATGACTCTATATCTCTAAAATGCTGCTCTGAAGATCAGCCCTCAAGTTACTGCCCTGAGAAAAATGTGGGCTGGAGGCTTAGGACTTAAGGGCATTCTCCAGAGAGGTCAGAGGCTGTCAGAGAAGCAGTTAACCCTGTTCAGCTAACAAGTAGAAAAAGGAATCTTTACTTCTGATGCTCCTGAAGATAACAATTTTCTGTGACATGCTGTACCTCCTTTAAAACCAAAATGATTGACATTAATGGTATTTTTAGTGTCTAAAACTTTATTAACTGAGTCCTGAATTTAGACAGTTGTTTTTTTTTTTCAGGAATTAATATGTACTTTTGTCTGTCATTCCAGGATCACCTTTCTAAAGTGCCAGAACTTAGCAAAAGTTATGCTGTAGTCTAATTTACACACACACACACACACACAAACAAATCTAGATTTTAAATTAGCTTCTTAGCTCTTTCTTTGCTGCATTCAATGCATCCATGTATCCATATCCAGTAACCTGAAGAGCTTTAAGTTGGACATCAGAAGAAAATTCTTGACTGAAAGGGTTTTCAAAGAGTAGAAGGATCTTCCCAGGAAGGTGTTTAGAAGATGCAGAGATGTGGTTCTGATGGACTAGTTTAGCACCAGCCTTGGTAAAGTTAGATGGCTGTTAGACTTAATGGTCTTAAAGGTCTTTTTCAGCCAAAATAATTTGAGGATTAATTATTTCTTCAAATGAACCAACTCAGAGTATATACAATATTTATGAATGTGAACAAAAATAATGCAATCCCCTAACAAAAGGTTCCTAATTTCACTGAAAGTGGAAGAAAATAGATCCATGCTCACTCATATCATACAAAATTCATGAAATATACTAATGTAGAAAACATTCAGAACTATTGTTTGAGGAAAATGTCAAACTGCAGCTGTTTCTTCTTGCAATTTACACAGAGTCTACAATCAGAATTGTTTGGATGGAAGAACACTGAGTGCAACCATCAATCCAGCACCACCATGGCCATTAAACCAAGTCCCAAAGTGCCATATTCAGAGGTTTCTTGTACACTGCCAGGGGTGGTGGTCTAACATCTAACACCACAAAACCAGGAGTTAAAATCAAAGCTTCATGGGCTCTGTAGATAACTCCCACTTAACTAATTTAAAAATCTTTATTATTCAATTATTTCTTTTTAAACTTTGGCCAAGTGTTATAGAAGTGTTTGATTTTGCTGAGTATAATGAGAACACTAGAAAAAAAAGACCCAATCTGTAATGTGTTCTACTCTCCACGGAATCAAAAGGTCAAAAGGGTTTTTTTCTTACTAAACAAACCTCATCAGTGGAGTTTATTAATACAATTAGATTAAGTGCATTCTCCAGTTGCAGATCTCAAATTACTCTTTGGCACTTTCTGCTTCTATTTAATCAAATTGAGATTTCACTCTTTTTTTCTTTCTTCCCCCCCAGCTATATCATCAACATGTAAATGAAATTGTGAAGAATCTTAAACCCCAGAAAACAACACCCAAAGAAAAAGCCCCTAACCCCCAAGTAAATTATTTTATCATTTAACATTTCCATGTGATCTAACCACAGCAGTCAGAATGGGAAATGCACTTTGGGTGATATATGTTTGGAATGTTGGTGGGTTTCCCTCCCCCACCCCTTTTCCAGGCTATTACTATCATTAACATGATAATGGCAAGGCAGTAAATTGGTATTTTCATTTTGAGACAAGGGGCTTAAACTTATTATGGGATGCTAGCATTTTAATGGGAAAAATGATTTGATGTCAATGATAAACAGATCATTTGGTACTACTAATGCTTTGCATTATGTGCTTCATTAATTGCCTGTCCTACGTAGCTTTACAGTTAAGTAGATCCAATTACGTCAAGCTCATTTTATTAAGCTATATGTGCTACTATTTGTCTCATCTAAGATCTGGAGGCCATTTTCCTTGCTCTTCAGCTTTCAATTTAAACACAATTAGAATATCTACTGTATATGAATATGAACAAGCTGCCCAGGGAGGTGGTAGAGTCACTCTCCCTGGAGGTGCTCAAGAAACATGTGGATGTGGCACTTCTGAGCCCCTCAGTTTAGGAAGGATGTTGACTTGCTGGAACGTGTCCAGAGAAGGGCAACAAAGTTGGTGAGGGGTTTGGAACACAAGCCCTATGAGGAGAGGCTGAGGGAGCTGGGGGTTGCTTAGCCTGGAGAAGAGGAGACTCAGGGGTGACCTTATTGCTCTCTACAAGTACCTGAAGGGAGGTTGTAGACAGGCAGAGGTTGGTCTCTTCTCCCAGGCAGGCAGCACCAGAACAAGAGGACACAGTCTCAGGCTGCGCCAGGGGAGGTTTTGGCTGGAGGTTAGGAAGAAGTTCTATGCAGAGAGAGTTCACTATGTGTTTATTTGAAGACCTATTGAAGGTTAGTGATGGACCCGACACATGAACTATTGATCAAAGACCAATACAGTCTACATAATAAGTGTTCATGATTTCATTTACTAAATTGTCTTGGTTTGACCTAGAGCAGAAATAACACTGCTCAGTAGTTTCCCTTCCCAGCTCAGTCTCTGCTCAGGGCAGGCACTTTCTGTAGCTCAGGATGGGTTTGCACAGACACAGGCTGCTGCTAACAGTGAGAACATGAAGGGGAGAATTAGTGCCAAGGGGTGGGCTGCAGGCAAAGGGCACTGCTCCACCTTGAGCTGCAGAGGAAAAGGCTGCATCTGCAGACAGGAGCAAATGGTTCCAGTGACTCTCAACTAGCCAACAAGGGATTCCAGCCCATGGATGTCATCTTTGGTGGAAGTCTGTGGGGCTACCTGGGTCAAGCCTCTCCTTCAATAGCTGGTGTCTGAGGAGGACTCTGTCCATTCTTCCTTTGATCCTGATCCATGAGTTCCTGAATCCAGTTCCAGAATCCAACTCCTGAATCAAGTTCCCATCTGCTGCTGAGTCTAGTCTGAGACTTCTGCCACATCATCAGTGGTCATAGTAATTAATTGCTATCAGTGTTTGAGTTCCATATAGTTTTGGGTCTCTTTAATTTTATTGTTCTTATTTCAACTCCATCTGGTTTACTTTTCCTTTTCAACTCATCAGTCTCTCTGCCTTCTTCACTTTTTCTTCCCTTTGGGAAGGCAGAGGGGTTCATAGAGAGCATCTGTCACTAGTTCAGTAGCCAGTCCAGCACTGGTCCATAACATATAATCAAAGAATCATAGAATCAATAAGGTTGGAAAAGACCTCAAAGATCATCAAGTCCAACCTGTCACCCAATACCTCATGGCTACTAAACCATGGCACCAAGTACCACATCCAATCCCCTCTTGAATACCTCCAGGGATGGTGACTCCACCACCTCCCTGGGCAGCACATTCCAACGGCTAACAACTCTGTGAAGAACTTTGTCCATTTCTTTGCAGTCCTTTGGCTATGCAGTTCTGGGTTTGCATGTTTTTTTGTTTTGGTTTGTGTTTTGTGTTTTGTTTTGTTTTGTTTTGTTTTTCCCCAGGAAAAAATAGAATAATAATAAAAAACCCCTGGAACTTCCCTTTGACTCATAGAATCATAGAATTGTCTCGATTGGAAAAGACCTCTAAGATCATTGTGTCCAACTGTTGACCCAAGACCACCACACCCACTAAACTATGTCCCCATGTGCCATGTCCACAGGTTTCTTGAACACCTCCAGGGTTGGCAACTCCACCACCTCCCTGGGCAGCCTGTTCCAAGGCCTGAACAGTGTTGCAGTAAAGAAATTTTTCCTAATATCCAATCCAATCTTTCCCTAGTACAATTTGAGGCTATTTGAAGTAACATGTTTGAGGCCATGAAGTAGCAATTCTTTCAACTGATATTACTTTATTAACTTAGAGTTTAACCTATGATTCTTCTGCTGTCCAATCCTTGACCTTAAAGATTTATTTATTTTCTTCTTTATATTTTATATCTCTGATACTGGACATGTTACTTACCTTGCAGCTTTGAAAACTCAACACCTGCCACAAAGAAGCTGAAGGATTTTTAATAAACCTGCGACTGAGACTTAATGCTGTAATTAGGAGTGAGAGGCATTACAAATCCTATGATTTTCTGATTTTATGCATGTAATCCTATCTCTAACAATCTCCAGAATCCTCAAATACTGCCTCCTAAAAGTACTCAGACAGTGGGGAAATGGTTCTGTCGTGCACAGGTCACTGTGATAGGAAGATAGCAAAGGATTCTGCACTTATGATTTGCATGAGTTGCAGCAGGCGGAACTCACGACACAGAGAGAGGGTTCTTCCAGGCTCCATGGTGATTTTTCCATGGTCATTTTTTCTCTCCTGGTATTCTCTCCATTTTTCTTCAGAGCACATTGCCCTGGTTTTTTCCTTCACTGTGTTTTCCTTCTCCTGTGTTTTTCCTCTACTGAGCCAGTAGTTGCTCAGATCTTTTATACAGTTTTTAGGTATGTATATTCCAGAGAGTATCAATTGGCCTCTGCCCATTTCCAGGGCAGCTGCAGTCTGGTGAGCAATCTTTTATCCTTGCACCTTCCCAAGAGTCATTCCAGTGGCTCTGCCCAACACACATCAGCTATCATCTGGGCGAGCAGCAAAGGTGATTTTATCTTTGTTGAGTCGCATCAGGAGAGACAAGATTTAGTCTCTCACACTCTAAGATCAGCAAGTCTAACCATAAACCCAGTACTGCCATGGCCATTAAACCATGTCCCAAAGTTCCACGTCCTCACACTTTTTTGAACACTTCCAGGGATGGTGACTGCACCACCTTCCTTGGCAGCCTGTTCCAATGCCTGGCTACTCTTGCAGGAATTTCTGTTTTCCTAATATTCAGCCTAAGCATTGCTCTGTGGATAGCTTCCTGGCTTACAGTGAGCTGAATTATTCTATCAATAAAAAGTAATTTCATTAAAAAAAACCACACACTAATGCAACAACATTGAAATTCAAAGACTTAAGCAAGTTGAAAACTTCAGCCTCAACAATAAATATTTATATATTGTTTGAGTAGAGAGAGATGAGTTGCTTATCAAAATGAGACATTTGGAAATGAAAACAGTAAATTCAAGCAGCATGAGTTCTTCATGAAATCTAGTTTCTCACCCTTCCAATATTTGCTTGGTTTTGAAGGCATTTTCACCATGGAGATGAGGTTCTGAATGCCGATTTTCACATTTAAAAGTCCAAGTGCAGGTAAGTGAATAAAGACTCCTCCTTCTGCTTTTTTCCTGCATGTGTATTTTTCATGGTGAAGGCACTGAAACAGTTGTACATCTGTCACACCTTCCTTTTGTTCTCTTTTCTCTCAGTCTGTATCACCTGCTTAGCTGGGACAAAGCTTCTTTCCATTATGTTCATCTAATCATTTTCTTTGCACATTTTCTTTTGCCATCATTAGGCTGCTGAACTGGTCATTTTATTCCCCTCCCTTTTTTCCCAAGACACTGGCCAGGACTTTCTGGCAGGCAACATCTTACTCACTTCTTACTTTGGCTTCTCTTTTAAACTAATCTATCCTGGTGGCTTGCAAGACTATCCTAGAGCTGAAAATTCATCATCTTTTCTTAAACCTTGGGTCAGTTTTACACTCAGGTTTTCAATTTTGGGTAGCAATGACCTCTGCTTCTCACCCCAGAGAACACCTTTCAAACATGTCCTTATCAGTGTGTACTTCAGAATAAAGCCTAAAAAAGGGGGGGGGGGGGAAGAAAAAGAGAGAGAGTGATGCTTTCAGTTTTCAAGCCCTGAGAATAAGTCTTATGAGAGATGGCTGAGGGAACAGGGGTTGTTTAGTCTGGAAAAGAGAAGGCTGAGGGGAGACCTCATTGCTCTCTACAACACCATGAAAGGAAATTGGGGGCACATGGGTGTTGGTCTCTTCTCTCTAGAATTGAGAGATACAGGAGGAAATGGCCTCAAATTGTATTGAGGGGTGGGGTTTCCAAAGGTGCAAAAATAGTTTAAAGTCCAAGTAATCAGTCAGTCCCAATATTTCTCAGACCACTTTCTGCTAAATGAGTCTTCATTATCAGTCATGTTTGTTTAATGTAGCAGACCATAGAATGCTTTTGGGTTGGAAGGGGTCTTCAAATCATCTAGTTACAAATCCCCTGGCATGAGCATGAACACCTCCTACTAGACCAGCTTGCTCAAGGCCCCATCCAATGTGGCTTGAACACTTCTAGGCTTGGAACCTCCACAACTTCTCTAGACAACATGTTTCAGTGCCTCACCACCCTCATAAGGAAAAATTTCTTCTTCATGTTCTCATCTAAATCCAGTTTCTTCTAGTTTGAAGCCATTACACCTCTTCCTGTCACTCCATGTCTTTGTCTGAAGTCCCTCTGCAGCTCTCCTGTAACACCCTTTAATACTGGAAGGCTGCTAGAAGATGTCCCTGAAACCTTCTCTTCTCCAGGCTAAATGAGCCCAACTCTCTTTGCCTGTCTGCATAGCAGAGGTACTCCAGCCCTCTGATCATATTGGTGGCCCTCCTCTAGTCCTGTTTCATGCCCCAATTGTGTTAGAGGCTCCAGAACTAGACACTGGACTTCAGGTAGGGTCTCAGAGAGTGGAGTACTGAGGGAGAGCCACCTCCCCTGTTTTGCTGGCCATGCTATGATGTATGATTCTAAGCTGTTGCAGATATAATTGTCAGGTGGGTATGGATCTATGTGATACATGCACAGATTCATGCAGATGAGGCGGGAGGTTTCAGTGGACGGTCTCTCTAAGCTCCCTTCCAGTCTAAGCCATCCTATAATTCTGTGTAAATACACCTTTTCAGGAGCTGTGGCATATATGCAGTGGTATCTGTTGAAACTGGATAAAATTCTGAACTTTCAACCTTTTGGTCATTTGGATTATTCTGCAGACTCTTTGTTCTTCAATTTTATCAAAGGAATTTCTCAAACCCTTTTTTATTTCTAGATCAAAAGTATTGCAAGTAGTATAATTTTCAGAATTGGTGAAACAAAGACTGTAAAAATAAAGAGAATTGTTAATCTCTCATTTGCTAGCGAAAATTACATACCCCAATTAAAGATAATCAAGCAAGCATTTAAGGTTTTCTTTACAGATGATGATATTGTGTGGATTGAGAAGTGTTATTTAAGGAAAGAAAAGAACAAAACAGAAAAGCCATTTGTATTCTGTGTTCTTTTGATTTGTATTGATTCAGACTCAGCCAAGCAAAACAGAAATGCATACAGTGGGGTGGGGTGTTTTAGGGGTTTATTGTTTGATGGTTTCATTTTCTCCAGTTTGGAAAACTTGTTTTTCCTGAGCTGATTTTTTTTTGGTGTGACCTTAAGAAATTCAAATCCCCAAAGGGTTGTGTCACATTCCTAATGGAAGCATCTCTAAAATACCTAGATGAGAATTCAATTATATTAAACTATGAAAGCTTTCCTCCTTTTATTTTATTTGTTAAAGTTCTGAAAAGACTTTCACCTGTGAAACTTATTGGTAATGTTTGGTAAACTTGTTTTTCCTGAGCTGATTTTTTTTTGGTGTGACCTTAAGAAATTCAAATCCCCAAAGGGTTGTGTCACATTCCTAATGGAAGCACCTCTAAAATACCTAGATAAGAATTCAACTATATTAAACTATTAAAGCTTTCCTCATTTTATTTGTTAAAGATCTGAACAGATTTTCACCTTTGAAGTTTATTTGTAATGCTGTGTAGCTTTGCTTACCAGAGAGACAGAATTTATATTTAGATCATTCTTCTTGTGCTTTCATAGAAGACATTCACTTGAATAAAGTTTCATCATCTTCAAACTACAAATGGCAAGCTCCTTATGACTCTTAGATGTCACATTCCCATTGACGAGGCTCTGTCCAGCCTGATCTAGGGTAGAGTGTCCCTGCCCATGGCAGGGGGGTTGGAACTAGATGATCCTTGTGGTCCCTTCCAACCCTAACTGAAACTATGAAACTATGAAACTATGATGGAACTTGTGACTAGAACCCAGGAAGAAATAGCTAAATAAAAAACAATTCAAGATTTAATTTTCAATGAACTTGCCACTCTACTATGGTGAGACCTCACCTGGAGGTCACCTGTCAGGAGACCTCACCTGGAGGAGACCTCACCTGTCCAGCTCAGGGGCCCCCAGCACAAGAGAGATATGGACCTGCTGGAGTGGGTCCAGAGGAGGGTCATCAAGATGTTCAGAATGATGAAGCACCTTCCCTATGGAGACAGACTGAAAGAATTGGGGCTGTTCAGCTTGGACAAGAAAAGGCTCCAGGGAGACCTTATAACAACATTTCACTATCTGAAGACTGAAGAGAGACTGTTTAGAAGGGATTGTAGTGATAGGGTGAAGTGCCAATGGCTTTAAAATGGAGCAGGGTAGATTTAGATTGAACATTAGGAGGAAGTTCTTCACAATGAGGATGGTGAAATACTGGAACAGGCTGACCAGGGATGTGCTTGAGGCCCTGCCACTGGATGTATTCAAGACCAGCCTCGATGGGGCCCTGGCCAGCCTCATTTAGTTGGTGGTTTCCCTGCGGACTGCAGGGGGGTTGGACAAAATTACCTTTGAGGGTCTTTTCCAACACAATGCAATCTCTGAAATCTGTGAAAGATTGACTAGTCAGACTCAAATCTGTGGTTATGAAAGAGGCCATTCTATGAACATTATGAAACGCTTCAATAGTGAAGCCTTCAAGAATGCTAAAATAGAATGAGATTGCAAAGTTCTTCATTAAAGATCGTTGTGGAAATCATAGAACCGTGAAGGTAGGAAAAGACATCCAAGATCATTGTGTCCAACTGTGGAACCAACAGCTCCATACCCATTAAACCACGTCCCAAAGTGTAATGTCTACGTGTTTTTCAAACACCTTCATGGATGGGGATGCAACCACCTCCCTGGGGATCCTGTTCCATTGTTTGAGAACCCTTGCAGTCAAGAAGTTTCTTCTAGTATCCAATCTAGACTGCTCTTAAGGCATTTTAAGGCATTTCCTATGACTTGTTCTTACCACCCACCTGTCTTTAACCTCCTTCCTGTGAGTTGCAGAGATCAGAAGGTTCCCCCTCAGCCTCCTTTTCTCCAGTCTAAACAGTCTCAATTTCTTCATCTGCTTCTCACAAGAGTTTTTCTCCAGAGTCTGCGCAATATGGACTCACTTTGAATAGCAAGGAGCACTGCATTTTTTCTTTGATTTGTATTAATATGGATGAATTGGAGTTCAAGAAGTGTGTGGACATGGCAATTTGGGATGTGGTTTAATGGCCATGGTGGTATTGGGCTGAAGGTTGGACTCAATGATCATAGAGGTCTTTTCTGGCTGAAACAATTCCATTCTATGATTCCAATGACCTACTGTTCTTTTGCCACTGACAAAAGGTTTTGCCTCTAAATGTGTCAAAAAAATTGCTGATGATTTTACTTTATGTGTCTGTGACAAACAATTATTCATGATTTTATTTTATACATCCATTTCTAACCACCACTTCTATGGTCAGGATTAGTAGATTTCCTTTAGTGAAGTTCAGAGTTTAGCATACGCTCATTAGGGTGCTTGAGCACTTATAGAATAGCAAGCACATTCCACAAGTAATGAGAACACCTCTTAATTCAGCTGAAGCCCCAGCCACAAGCCAGTTATAAATGTATTTGTTCTCCAGTTAAATCGATTCCATGCCGTGCTGCAAGTGCTTATTATGCATTCTGTTTATTCCACAAGGAGGAAAATAACAGTTCTTTTCCTGCTCTGCTGAAACACCACTGTACAAGGAGGTAGCTTATTTGGGTTCATTTTAGCTCTACCAATTTCACTTCTAATCAGCTTCTGTGTGATGCTTACAGTGATCTCTAAGCTGCTGCTGGATTATTGATTTCTGTTACAAAATAAGAAAGAAGCATCACTTCACATGCTGTGAGCATCATTTCACTGTCTGGGTTATTGTGTGGAGTTTTTTTTGTAGGGTTTGAGGGGGTTTTGTGTGCTGTTTTTTGTTGGTTTGTTGTTTGTTATTGTTTTGTTTTTTGTTTTTTTCCCTGAAGAGATCTGAATATGAATGGAGTTAAATCCAGCTGGTAGCTAGTTAAAAGCAGTGCTCCCCAGGGCTCAGTACTGGGGGGACTTCTGTTTTGTAGCTTTATCAATGATCTGGATGAGGGGGGATTGATGCACCCTCACTAAGTCTGCAGATGACACTAAATTGAGTGGGATTGTTGATCTGATGGAGGGTAGGAAGGCTCTTTAAAGGGATCTGGCTAGATCAAAGGGCTGAGGTCAGTCATATAAGGCCTAAGAAGGCCAAGTGCCAGGTTCTGCACTTGAATCACAGCAACCTGATGAGTGTACCAGGCTTGGGGGCAGAGTGGCTGAAAACTGCCCACCAGAGGGTGTTTCCCTAGAGCATCTTTCTAGTGCAGTGTTTTGCAGTGCTGTAGCTGGGTGTTGATCATGCAGTGGTGTTTTGGCTAGTGCTGAATGAGCACCCAGGCTTCTCCAATATTTCCCTGCTCCAAGAGTACACTGAGGGGTGGGCAAGATCTTGGGTGGGAACACAGCCAAGAAAGCTGCCCCAAACTGGCCAAAGGGGTAATTTCATGCTGTATGACATCAGCTCCGATATAAGAACTAAGTGAAAAAAGGACATGTGGGGATATCCATCCATGGTGTTCTGTCTTCCAGAGCAATCATTACACATGTTAGAGCCCTACTTCCTGAGAGTGACCAAAGATCATGTGCTGATGGGAAGTAGAGAATAATATCTCTCTTTGCTTTTGCTTCTGTGGATGGTCTTTGCCTGTGCTTAGCATGATTAAATTGCTCCTACCTTATTACCAGCCCTTTGTTGCATTTTCCCTCTCCCCTGTCCAGTTATGAAGGGGAGTCATAAAGCAGCTTTGGTGGGCATTTGGCCCCCAGCCAGGGCCAAACCACCACAGATGTGTATCACTGAAACAAAATGCAGGATCTTATTGTAATCTATTTTTTTCTCAGTTGATAATGTCCAAAGATGCTTCTCCTCAAAATCATATTAACAGGCTTTTGGTTTGCATAGGGAGTCTATATTGCATTTCTCTCAGACACCAGAATAACCTTACCAAAGGGAAAAAAACACACCTTTGGATGTTGCTCCCTCAGAAAATGATGAGAGAAGCAGAACTGATGATAAATTTGCTCTGCCACGTTGAGATGTATAACCCTGATTCAGAGAAACCTTATAGAGATATTTTACAAATGAACCACTGGTTGCATATGGTGGTTATAATGCTGCAGAGCAGAAACCAGCAAAGTAGTTCTTGTTCTTTCTTCCCTTCGTGTTCTACACATCTGTACCAGCTAATTAATGACCTGAATAAATGTTACAAAAAGCAAGGAAAAGGGAAAAAAAAACCTCTATGCAGTTTCCTCTAAAAATAAAGAACCTCAAGTGGTTCTGCATGGGCTTAGAGCTATGAATAGGGTTTGACAGGAACACAGCAAAATATTGGAACACAAACCTGAGAACCAGGTTGTAGACATTAAAACAAACTCTATTTTGAAGAGATAATTGAGAGCCACTCTAATTAGATACATTTCTAATTGCTGCTCCCTACCAATCCCTACCGTGAAAAATTATGAACCAGTTTCTAAGGGTGAAAAACTCTTTTGAAATCTAAGTAATGAATTAATTTCAACATTTCTCAGACCACTTTCTGACAAATGATTCTTCATCATCAATCATGTCTGTCAAATTTGACAAAACAAGAATGGTTTGGGTGGGAAGACACCTTCAAGATCATTTAGTTCCAGCCCCCTGCCGTGGGCAGGGACACCTCCTACTAGACCAGATTGTTCCAGGCCCCATCCAGCCTTCCTTTCAATACAGCCAGCCTTGAAGCCTCCACAACTTCTTTGGGCAACCTGTTCCTATGCCTCGCCGCCCTCATAGGGAACAATTTCTTCATTATTCTCATCTCAATCTGGCTTCATCCAGTTTGATGCCATTGACCCTCATCCTGTCACTCTGTACCTTTTTTGAAGTCCCTCTCCAGCTCTCCTGTAGTCCACTTCAAATACTGGAAGGCTGCCTGAAGGTCTTCCTGGAGGATTCTATTGTTGAGGCTGAATGAGCCAAACTTTCTCAGGATGTGTCTGTAGCAGAGGTGCTCCAGCCCTCTGATCATCTTCTGCCCTTTTCTGGACCCGCTGTAACAGTTGTATGTCCTTCTTGTGTTGGGGGCTTCAGAGCTGGACACAGGACTGCAGGTGAGGTCTCAGCAGAGCAAAGGGGCAGAATCCCCTCCCTTTACCTTCCTCCCAAGCCCCTCGGGTGTCAGCTGAGGGCATGGTTGGGCTCCATGCTGCAAGCGACCATTACTTGTAACATCATCTCTAAAATATTCACTGGGATTATACAAGCAAAGTTGGGTGACAGATCCTGATCATACTAGTATAAATTGCTTAAAAATTAATTGGAATAGTAACTGCATTGCCCAACTCTTAACTTCTTTCATCATACTTTTGTTATCCTCATTCAGGAGGGGGCATAAATAAAGATTCCCTCATAAATAAAGGAAAATAGCTAAATACTGTGCCATGATGATTATTCTGCCTTGTACCTACTCAGTTCTCAGGTTGCATTCAGCATCTATAGCACTTCATAGGTATGTATGGAGTACTTTGTTCTCTCTCCCTAGTGAGCAAAGGCTCATTTTCTTTTCCTATTGGTTAAACCAAAAAAGCTAAAAAGCGTGAAGTGTTATGATAAGAAAAATTCATCCTCAGCTTTTCTGCCTAATATCTTCATAAATCTTCTCCCCTGCTTTAGCTCTCATTACTGAGCACAAGAGATAACAATAAATCGCTTTGGGAGGTTTTAAGAGCATTTCTTTACTAGTCCCTCTAATTTAAAGTGACTTTCTGCAGGGAGCAACATGTAAGTAAATCCCTTCTCTTACACTAAACTGTGGGACACGAGGAGGTCGCCCTTTGAAAAGTCAATAGGCACTAGCAGTCTTTCTGAAATGTTTCTGTTTAGGTTTTACCAAGGAGCCACTGCTGGTTGTGTGGCAGCTGATAGGGTTGAATGATAACCCATAAAAACTTTACATAACATGTTGAAAAAAGTGATATTAGGGAAAAAAATGTGTTCCTGTGGCCAAGAAAGCCAACAGTATGTTGGGGTACACCAAGATGACTGTGGCCAGCAGGTCAAGGGAGGTTCTTCTCCCCCTCTCTTCTGCCCTGGTGAGACCACATCTGAATTATTGTGTCCAGTTCTGGGCTCCCTAGTTCAAGAGGGACAAGGATAAACCAGAGAGTGTCCAACAGCACCTATGAGGATGATGAGGGACCTGAATATCTGTTTGATTTGGAAAGGCTTAGAGACCTGGGGGTGTTTAGTCTGGAGTAAAGAGAACTGAGAGGAAATCTCATTAATATTTCTGAGTATCTGAGGAGTGGGTGTCAAGAAGAAGGGGCCAGTCTCTTTTCCATGGTGTCTGTGATAGGACAAGGGGCAACAGATGCAAACTGGAAGCCAGGAAGTTCTACCTCAGCATGAAGAGAAACTTCTTTGGTGTGAGGGTGCTGGAGCCCTGAAACAGGCTGCCCAAAGGGGTTGTGGAATCTCCATCTCTGGAAACTTTCAAGACCTGCCTGAGTGTGTTCCTGTGTGGCATGCCTTTGGTGATCCTGTTTGGCAGACTTATGTTCTCCCAAGTTCTCTTCCAGCCTCTACCATTCTGTGATTCTATGCCTACTTGCTACCCAGTCAATTTTAACAATGCCATAATAACACAGTAGGTTACCACTCCTCCTAAGCAGAGGTGTTTCATAATGTCACACTCATGAAGAAGAAATGGATGCTAAGAACTACAGAGACTTTCTTTCACAGACTTATAGAATGCATTGAGTTGGATCATCTTGTTCAACTCCCTGCCCTTCCCTTGAGTAAGAAGGGACATCCCCAACTTGATCAGGTTACTCAGAGCCCCATCGAGCCTGACCTTGCATGTCTCTAGAGATGGGACCTCCACCACATCCTTGGGTATACTGTTCCTCCACCTTCATAGCAAAGAACTTTCTCCTAATGTCTAATCTAAATTTACCCTTCTCTAGTTTCAAACCCTTGCCCCTTGGCTTGCTTCTACATGCCCTTATAAACAGTCCCTCCCCATCTTTCTTGCAGGCTCATTCAGATACTGGAAGGCCCAGGTAACCCTGCATTCTATATTGGTTTGTATCTGTTTTTACCTATTTCATTTTATGTTATTATTTTCCTTAAAATAGTTCTAGTTTTCTTTGCAAACTCATAAGTCTCTCTTCCTTATTCCATTTCTCTTCCCTTTGGGAAGGCAGAGGGTTTCATAGAGAGCCTCTGTCACTCATTTAGTGGCCAGCCCTAATCCTGGACACCTCTGTAACAATGTTTAGGTTTTGTTTGGTATTTTCTTTTTATATCATGATGCTATTTACATCTGAAAAGACTGAGCATACCTGAAATCATAGAATCATAGCATCAGTCAGGGTTGGAAGGGACCGCAAGGATCATCTAGTTCCAACCCCTCCTGCCATGGGCAGGGACACCTGTATATACCAAATATTTAAATACTTAAATACCAAATGCTTAAATGCTGCAGAGTCACAATAAAAATCATCTACATTTTTTTTGACAATGACTTTACTACAGCCTTAACTTCTCCCATAACTCAGACCATTACCAGGGCAGCTTTCCTAGGAGAATCAAAGAGTATGTCAAAGTTACAAGACCAAATTTTTTCATCTGAGGTGCACGTCAGTTTTGTTGACTCTTCAAAGTACTTTTGATTGAAAAGATCTTCAAAAGTAAGCCTATTTGATGCAGTTAATACTCTATGAGCACAGGGTGACTCATACATTGCAACAACTGTTTCATACAAACTTCTCTTCTTCTTAAGCAGATGTGAAGGTGTTACACACAGGTGATAAGTTCATTTGATCCCGTAAGGGGAGAAAAAAAATCCCAGAGTTAAAAAAAAATATGTCTCTAAGGTTCAACTTTTCCTCTTTCCCAGAGTCTGTCAGTTCTGGTTCCAGCTTTTATTTTTTAACTTTTAACTTCTTTCCCCCCCCCCCCCCCCCCCCCCCCCCCCCCCCCCCCCCCCACTTTGAATCATTACGGTTGTAAAAGACTTCTAGGATCAAGTCACATCAACCCACATGCGCCGTGCCCACTAAACCATGTTGCCTTCAGTCTGATCCACACATTGAGGAGATGTGGAGGATGTGATTCAGTCCCTAAAATTTGTGAGAAAGACACCATCACACAGCACTGAAACTGTGTGGTTTTCTTTCATCCAGGGCATATATGACAAGTTTTAATAATGGATAGTGTAAAAGGTAAAGAAGAGTTCAAAGTGTAATGCATAAGGTCCTACAGTACAAATTCATGACAGAAAGATGACTTTTACCTCTAAGGAGCAGATAAGTAAGAAATGGAACAGATTGATGGTCTAGTGGAAAGTGTCCCTGCCCATGGCAGGAGGCTTAGAACTAGAGGATTAAGGTTCCTTTGAACCTAAACCATTCTGTGAGTCTACAAATCTATGAATCCTTCCACATGTTTAATGGAGAAATGCTTAAAAAACACAACTTTGTATCTTTTTACTGTTAACCATCACTCCCAGGTCCTTATCTACAGGCCAACTTTCCAGCCACTCTGCCTCAAGCCTGTAGTGTTGCATGGGGTTGTTATAACCCAGTTTGCACAAGAGTAGTGTCTGCTCACCCAAACTGAATAGAAGTCCTCCTTTTCAGGCATCTTACATGATTATAAGCCACATTCCTCCTGAAGATTTGATAATCTAGAGAGACAGGCTGGTAGGAGGAATAAAATTACTCTCATTTTCTTGATGAGGACTTTGGGCAACAAGACATCAAGCAGCTTGGTCAGAATCACATTTGGGTGGTGTAAAAATGTATCAGGATCTGAAGTTTCCTCTTTCTGACTCACGCTTCAGTCCATATGAGAATATTCTTTTTCTTGAACTATGATTTAATGCTTTCCATTAGGGCTTCAAGTGTTTCATTTTGTGATTCACATATTAGTCAGGCTGATGGGTTTGTTTTCAGTCATTTGTTTATGTCAGATAGCTGCTATGGAAGTTTTTCATGAGTGCTTATATTTCTCAGAGATAATGCAAAGACACAAAAAGAAAATAAATAAAACCATTTAATCATTTTTTCCCCTGTAGCTTCTGAAGGATTTTGGTATAAGCTATAGTATAACTGACTACCTGTGGCACAGGCTTTTGTACAAACACAGAATTATTACCCTTTCTGAACATGGATACATATGTCAAAGACAAAACTTACTGTTGAGGAAAAAACAAAACCAGAGGGAATTTATCTATCAACCTGAAAGACTGGGCTTTTCAGCATAAATAAATTAATGATTACCAAATTAAATAGCAAATCAAGATTCACAGTTAGCCAAAGAAGATATTAAAGGAAAGATATATTTTGCAATACTCAGGAGGCATTTTCATAGTTCAATCGCTACTGACTGCTTTGAAGTTTGCATGCAACTCCAGATTTGTTTTGAAACTCAGCATTTGTGAGAAGCAATCAATAAAACTGTGTGCAATACAAATTATCTACATTATTAGGTTGTGGACGTACCCTCCCTGGAGGCGTTCAAGGCTAGGCTGGATGGGGCCTTGAGCAACCTGGTCTAGTGGAGGGCATTTCTACCCATGGCAGGGGGGTTGGAACTAGATGATCTCAAAAGCCCCTTCCAACCCAAACCATTCTATGATTATAAAATAGTGGTTTACTTTATCAGAAAACCCAAACCAAAATGAACTCCCGGTTTTGGATTGTTTGAGAGGACAGAATGGATGTGAATAGGTACAGACTATTATGTTTTTGTAAAAGTTTTGACTAGGGGGAATGGAATGAAGCTGGAGGTGGGGAGATTCAGGCTGGATGTGAGGAGGAAGTTCTTCACTGTGAGGGTGGTGAGGCCCTGGAATGGGTTGTCGAGGGAGGTGTTTGAGGCTCCATCCCTTGAGGTGTTTAAGCCCAGGCTGGATGAGGCTCTGGCCAGCCTGATCTAGTGTAGAGTGTCATTGCCCATGGCAGGGGGGTTGGAACTAGATGATCCCTGTGGTCCCTTCCAACCCTAACTGAAACAATGAAACTATAAACTATGAAACTATAACATTTTCATAGACTTTCAGAATTGTAGAAGGGGTTGGGTTTGAAGAGGCCTTCAAGATCATCTAGTTCCAACCGCCGCTCTATGGGCAGGGACATCTCCTACTAGACCAGATTCCTCAAGGCCCCAGCCAACCTGGCTTGCAATGCTTCCAGGCTTGGAGCCTCCACAAATTCTCTGGGCAGTCTGTTCCAGTGCCTCACCAGTCTCATGGGCAAGGATTTCTTCCTAGTGCCTAATCTCAATCCAGCTTCTTCCAGCATGGAGCCATTGCCCCTTGTTCTGTCACTCCATGCCTTTGTCAAAAGTCCCTCTTCAGCTCTCCTGCAGTCCCCTTCAAATACTAGAAGACTGCTCCAAAGTCTCCCCAGAGTCTTCTCTGCTCCAGGCTGAACCACCCTAACTCTCTCAGCCTGTCCCCATAGAAGAAGTCCTCCAGTCTTCTGATCATCATTTTGTCCTTTTCTGGACCAGCTCTAACAGTTCTATGTCCTTTTTATGTTGGAAGCTCCAGACCTAGACACAGGACTCCCATTGGGTTCGCACTGGAATAGAGTGGCACATTCCCCTCTCATAATTTATTGGCCACACTTTTTGTTGATGGAGCCCAGGATCCAGTTGGCTGCATCACAATGGTTCTGTGATATATCTGTATATGGAGACAGTCCCAGATACTTGTTTTATTTTAATTTTAACATGTTTTTTTCAGAAACAGTAATGACACTCACTAGAAGAGAGAGGTACTGAAAGATGCCTGGCAACATGCTGGCAGGCTATGAAGTTTAGATAATGTCTATCATTCTTAGGTTGATTTTTGTTTTTTAAGGAAAGCTATTTTCAGAATCACAGAATCACAGGTTGGGTTTTGTTGTTGTTTGGTTTGGGTTTTTTTTTCTTTTCATTTTTAATGGTGCTGCATTTTATTTGATTTGTAAAATATACATTTTGAAAACTTGACCACTGGTAACCTGGTGCCTGTGTATTAACACAAAACCATTGAGTATGAGAGAAAGGAATCTGTTATCTTGTTTCCTGCTTGTTCTCTTTTTTTTTATCAAGGATTCTTCCAGAAGGAGAAAGTGTCTTTCACATTCTTCTGCCCCATGTGAAAAGGAATTAAACGCTACTGTTGGCTCACTGCTGTCTCTTAGCCACAAGTACACAATTTGGGCTTTCCTCTCTTTCAGATTCCTTCCTTTGTGATTCATTGTTGTCCCCAGGTGCCATTGCTGACACTGGCTTGCCTGTGGCTATACATTCCTCATACATATAGTTTGACACTCAAACTATTGTCTGTCACAGGCTTCTTCTTCAGGCTAACATTAACTACAGATTGTTGTTTTGGAATGATAGAATCTACCTCCAGCTTCCTTTCACTTTTCTGTGCATCATTCAGCAGCATTTTTCTGGTTTATTTTGTTTAGCTGGGATCAAATTTACAACAAATCAATACATCTCTAAGATGTACATGGTGATAAAGGACATAACATCAAACCAGGAATGGTTTTTTTTTTCTGTCACTTAGGTTCTTTTAACAGCAGCATTTCAGTTTGCTCAGAAAATCATTCACAAGCAGAACCAAGTTGTATTATTTAAATCAATAATATTTGGTGCAACATGCCTCGATATGAGTTTGCAAATGCACAGTGTTACAGTATCACAGTATCACAGTATTGCCAAGGTTGGAAGAGACCTCAAAGATCATCAAGTCCAACCTGGCACCACAGACCTCATGACTAGACCATGGCACCAAGTGCCACGTCCTGTCCCCTCTTGAACACCTCCAGGGACGGTGACTCCACCACCTCCCTGGGCAGCACATTCCAATGGCGAATCACTCTCTCGGTGAAGAACTTTCTCCTCACCTTGAGGCTAAACTTCCCCTGGTGCAGCTTGAGACTGTTTCAAACTCTCTGTACTTAGCATCAAATGTGAGAAATTAGGTAATAGTAAACATTTTATTTTATGGATAGGAACAAAATTAAATAGAAGTTTAACTTTTCAGCACATTCAAGTGCTAAACTAGCAAGCATTCTTGCCTGTCCTTCTTGATCTGGGTTTCCTGCAGTTCACTTTGCCATGGTTGTTGATTATGTCATATTTACTTTATTATATCTTTCACAATTTCTCTGTAGTCATCATAACTTTTTATACTCCCTGGACATGTGTGTAAACTAGGAGAATAACATTTCTCTATTTTATTATTACCTTTCACACTTCTCCTTGAATAAACAGATTAAATCATATTTGTCGCTTTAGTTTCCACAGCACTGCCATGATAAAAGTTATTTAATAGATTTTTATGAGGGCAGAGAACAGTTTGACAGCCATTTAGTTTGATCTTGACCAAAAGAGATGACAGGATTTAGTGAGGTTACACATTCAAATTAGTAACCCTGAGTTACCACATGTCTTTTCATGGGGCTTTTCAGACTTTTAAGTGATAAAGCATAAGAATGATTTTGGATGCAGCTGCTATGGCTTACACTATAATAACAAAAGCAGCAAAAAGCAGTGGAATTTAAAAGAGACACAGCATCCAGTCTGAACTTCTATAGATTTCATACCTTAGTTGACAGGAAGATGATCAGAAAGCTGGAGCACTTCTCCTATGAAAAGAAACTGAGAGAGCTGAGTTTGTGCAGCCTGGAGAAGAGAAGGCTCTTGGGAGAACTTGTAGCAATCTTCCAGGATTTGAAGGGGCCTCCACGAGTGCTGAGAGGGAGTTTTGACAAAGGCATGGAGTGACAGAACAAATGTTAATGGCTTCAAACTGAAAGAAGCTGATTTGAGGTGAGACATGAGCAAGAAATTCTTCCCCATGAGGGTGGTGAGACCTGACATTGCCATGGCCATTAAACCATGTGATGAGGTGCCATGTCTATATGTATTTTGAACACCTTCAGGGATCCTGATTCCACCATGTCCCTGAGCATCCTGTTCCAATGCCTGACTGCTCTTTCAGTAAAGACACTTTTCCTAATATCCAACGTAAGTATTAGGGTGTTTTAGAACCCTTTTAGTGAAGAGGTATTTTCTAATATCCAGCCTAAACCTCCCCTGGTGCCACTTCAGGACATTTAATTTCAGTCTATCACTTGTTACTAGGGAGAAGAGTCCAAAACCCACCACCCTACAAGCTCTCTTGGCACAGGAAGCTGTACCTGACATTGTGTTATTTGAGCCTCTACCAAAGCACTGGGAAGACACTTAGGTGATAACTGGAATTTCCTGGCAGTGGCAGAGCTGCTCTCTTTTGTAGGCACAGACCAATGACCTTCTTGGCCAGGTAAAGATCATGAGGCATTGTTCAGACAGAATATCTATCCCATGTGTCCTTGATCAATAACAAACCCAGAAAGGGCATAAACAATCCACTAAATACCAGCTGAAGCAGTAAAATACAGTAATTGAAACTATGGTGAGGTGAAGCAACATTATAATTAATGTAAATGAGGTTGCCCAGAAAGGGCTTTTTGTCTGTATTGAGGACAAAGAGCTCAGTCCCTCTAAGCCTCTCTGCTTGTGAGCTTATGCAAACATGAGCTTCAGTGATCAAAAGAAGGATTAATTTGGTTTTAATTTTATTTTTTTTAATGTCTGAGCCCATTACAAGAATGAAGGAGTTATGGTGGATCTTTTGCTAGCATTTAAAATGGAGAAATAAATTAAAAATCCAAGATATAGCTGTTGCTATAGTCTTCTGTTTAAAGAAAAAGAGAGAGAGCAGGTAAGCTGCTGGAAATTAAACACTTCTGTGATTTCCAGTGAGGTCCTAGTGATTATTGCTCTGTTATCATTTCATTATGTGTGCTTCAAACAGAATTACAGATCAAAAGTTACAAAGCAGAAGAGTTAATAAATATTTCTGAAATCTACATCTTTCTGGAGTTGAATGTTGCACAGAGAATAACCCGAGAATAACTCAAGAGAAGGTAGAAATGAAAGTAGATGGGACATGGTAGAACGACTTACTATGAAGTTCATGATGTTAATTAATTAAAGAATATAGGCATCTGCTAGGTTTTAATATATTTTAATGGGCCAGAAATCAAATATCAACCTCACCTCCATTCCTAGAATGGTGATGAAGCAGCTCATCTCTAATTATGCAGAGGAGAAGTTTAGGAGGAGTAGTCAGCATGGATTCACGAAGGGGAAATCATGCTTGACTAATCTGACAGCCTTGTATGATACTGGGACTGGGTGAGTAGCGGACCAGAGAGCAGGATGAGGCATAATGACGTCAAACTGGAAGAAGATCAATTTAAATCAGACTTTGGGAAGAAATTCTTCTCCATGAGGGTGGTGAAGCACTGGAATAGGTTGCCCAGAGAAGTTGCAGGCTCCAAGTTTGGAAGTGTTCAAGGCCACATTGGCTGGGGCCTTGAGCAAGCCGGTCTAGCAGCCTGTGAAAGGGGGCCTGGAATAAATGATCTTTAAGATCCCTTCAAACCCAGCCCATTCTATGATTCTCTGTGATTGATTACTGTTATTGTTGTCATACTTTTGATTGATACTTTATGATTGATTGTTAATAGTAATTTGTAATAGATTTATACACAGTCACTTCATTATTTATAGGCATTCCTCCTAGTGGTGATTTCTCTGATAATTTAACTACTAGTGGTGGCTAATGTGGTGTTTGTGATAATCTGGAATAAAATAGAGAAATTTAGAGGACAAGGTCTCTGTGTCCTTGTTTACAACAGAACCTTACAAACCCAAGGTCGTGATCTCCATACATCTGCAGAGCAGAAATCCCTTTAGGTCATGACAATCATTAAACTCAGTGGATGCAAACTTCTTTGTCAAAAATCCAGACTGAAGTAAAATGAGTAGTTGCCTAAATATCATGAGTTCAAGCACCCACAAGTAACTACTGAAACAACATTTTGCTTTTTCCTTAAGTCACCAGAAGTTTGAGGGTGCATCATTTTTGTATCAGCTTCTTCACAAGAGCAGCAGTAAATAACAGTAATCTGAATACAATTTTTGAGCATTTAGAAACAGGAGAAGCAATAAAGGAATTAATAGGAGAAGTGCTAGAAAGGATTAAGTATAACTGGAAAGGAGAGAAGATTAGCTATTATCCTATCTATGCAGACACCTACATTTAATGTAGACAAAATCAGGATTTTTTCCCTCAGTCCTTAATTGAAATTTAAGTCAGATATGTTAAAACCTGTAGGTAATAAATCACATACTACATCAGCTCTCAAATGCCTAGTCTAAAGAGTATGCCTTGCACTACAAGAAAACAAGGTGAATATTATTTTTAAATGACTTTTAACACCTGCTGTTGAGGTCAGATTTTGTGGGTAATATTGCCTGTGATACTTCTGTCTGTAAAAAGGAGATTTAATTTAAAACTTAGCATTTTAATGGAAATAAAAAGCATACAATTAGTTAAATTGTGCATCAAAGAAGGCATCAGAGCCTAGTACCAGCTCAAAGGCAATGTTTCATGGGTAAATTAATATGTGGCCAAAAAATTATATCATGGCTGCAAAGGTAGGGCAAAAAACCCCAGCAGATTTTTAGAATAAAATGTAATGTATGCATAGAATCATGGAGTTGTTGTGGTTGGAAAAGACCTTTAAGATCATCAAGTCCAACCGTTATCTAACTCTACCAAGGCTGGGACTAAACTGCATCCCTTAGCACCGTGCCTTGGTGGCTTTTAAACACCTGATAGACATTTCTACCAGGGCAATTCATGATAGGACAAAGGGTAACAGCTTTGAACTAAAAAAGGTATATATTTATTCTGGATATAAATAAGGGTCATGGGAGACTGCCACAGGTTTCCCATCAAGGTTGTGTATTCATTGAAAATGGTCACGGTCAGGTTGGATAGGACTTTGAGCAACCTGTTCTAGTGGAACATGTCCCTGTCTGTGGCATGGGGGTTGGACTAGATGACCTTTAAAGGTTCCTTCCAACCCAAACCATTCCAAGGTGAAGGATGGTGAGGACACACTACAAAAAAATGGGTTCAGTTTTAGGCCTTCACTACAAGAAGGACATTGAAGTGCTGGAGGAGGTCCAGACAAGTGCAGTGGAGCTCTTGAAGGGTCTGCAGAACAAGTCTGGTGAGGAGCAGCTGAGGAAATGGGATTGTTTAGTCTGGACAAAAGGAGGCTGAGGGGGCACCTCATTTCTTTCTGCAAATCCCTGAAAGGAAGTTGGAACCAGGTGAGTGTTGGTCTCTGCTCTCCAGTAAGAAGTGAGAGGATGAGAGGAAATGGCCTGAAATTGTGCAATAAGAATATGTTTAGTTAGAAAATGTCAATACTGTTATGAAAAAGAAGAGAAGACAGAAAGTTGCAGTATGGATTGTTAAGTTTATTTTTTATCAGATCCTTCATACAGCAGTTCAAACTCCTGAATGTAGTTCTATCTAACTGGAGTAACTGGATATTTTAGTTTAGTTTCAGGGGGTTTATGTTGTTTGAATGGTTTTGTCTGTTGTGCCCCTGAAGCAATAAATCATCCAGCTTCCCTAATTGCCCTTCTTGTCACTTGAGAATTTGAGCAGAAGTAGAAACACCCACCTCTTTTGATCAGATCAAAGAATCCTTTAAAAGCTTGTATACTGATTTGTCACCAAGAAAAGATGTGTTTTCCCTTGGTATTTTATGAATTATTTGGATTTATTTTTTTCAGGTCTTTTCCCTCTTTCAAAATCTCAGAATACAGAATACAGAATTAACCAGGTTGAAAAAGAGCTTTGAGATCATCAAATCCAACCTATCACCCAACACCCAATCAACTAAACCATGGCACCAAGCATCCCATCCAGTCGTTTTTTTAAACACTTCCAGTGATGGTGACTCCACCACTGAAAAGAAAAACCACCACACAACTGGGTCAGAAGGAAAAAAAAATGTGAGGGGGAAACAAAAGAAAGAAAAAAAAAATCAGCCCCAGATATGACCTTGAATTGAATTGAATTGAATTGAATTGAATTGAATTGAATTGAATTGAATTGAATTGAATTGAACTGAATTAACCAGGTTGGAAAAGACCTTTGAGATCATCGAGTCCAACCTATCATCTAATACCATCTAATCAACTAAACCATGGCACCAAGCACCCCATCCAGTCTCCTCCTAAACACCTCCAGTGATGGTAACTCCACCACCTCCCTGGGCAGCACATTCCAATGGCCAATCACTCTATCTATGAAGAACTTCTTCCTAGCATCCAGCCTAAACCTCCCTGGGTGCAGCTTGAGACTGTGTCCTCTTGTTCTGGCACAGGTTGTCTGGGAGAAGAGACCAACCCCCACCTAGCTACAACCTCCCTTCAGGTAGTTGTAGACAGCAATTATGTCTCCCCTGAGCCTCCTCTTCTCCAAGCTAAGCAACCCCAGCTCCCTCAGCCTCTCCTCATAGGGCTTGTGCTCCAAACCCCACACGAACTTTGTTGCCCTTCTCTGCCCATCACAATGTCTAACAAGATCATAGCATTTTTAATGTGAGAGGGGATAAAAAAAAGGTATTTCTACAAATAAGTGTCTGACACATCTAATCAATTGACATGAGAGGCATTTTTACTGTAATTTATTCTGTTATAGTTAGATATTAGCTTAAAAATGTAATTCCACATTTGATTCACACAATTTAAAAAAAAAAGCTGAGTAAGGAGCTAAATTAGCTACTGATTCTACTATGGAAAGATTCAATCTCTGATTATCAGGTATTAGTTTTCACAGGACATATACTATGCCTTCACTTCAGAATATGCACTGCTTTTCAATTAGCTTTTAATTGGTTAAACCATTTGTGAAATGTATTTTTACACCTTTTTTTTTTTTCCTTACCCTAGCTATATTGAGACACAATTATCTCTCCTGTTGCTCAGTGTTCAACAATTCAGCATTTCTTTCTTTAACTTTCTGCATTTTCCAGAAAATTCGTTCCTCCCTCTCTCCTTTAAAGGGCAAGGAATATTTTCACCAATGTCATTTCAGAGAGTTCACTCTGGAACGTACTAGTAGATTGGAGGATGGGTAAAACACACACAATGGATCTTTGGTTTGGATTTGGTGGATTTTTTTCTCTTTGTGGTTTTTTTTGATTGGTTGGCTTGGTTCTTGTTTGGATTTGGTGGATTTTTTTTCACTTTGTGGGTTTTTTGGTTGGTTGGTTTGGCTTTTGTTTGGATTTGGTGGTTTTTTTTTCTCTTTGTGGGTTATTTGGTTGGTTGGTTTGGGTTTTTCTTTGTATTTGGTGAATTTTTTTCTCTTTGTGGGTTTTTTTGATTGATTGGTTTGGCTTTTGTTTGGATTTGGTGGATTTTTTTCACTTTGTGGGTTTTTTTTGATTGGTTGGCTTGGTTCTTGTTTGGTTTTGGTGGATTTTTTTCACTTTGTGGGTTTTTTGGTTGGTTGGTTTGGCTTTTGTTTGGATTTGGTGTTTTTTTTTTCTCTTTGTGGGTTTTTTGGTTGGTTAGTTGGTTTGGGTTTTTCTTTGTATTTGGTGGATTTTTTTTCTCTTTGTGGGTTTTTTTGATTGATTGGTTTGGCTCTTGTTTGGATTTGGTGGATTTTTTTCACTTTGTGGGTTTTTTGGTGGGTTGGTTTGGCTTTTGTTTGGATTTGGTGGATTTTATTCTCTTTGTGGGTTTTTAGTTGGTTGGTTTGGCTTTTGTTTGGATTTGGTGGAATTTTTTTGTCTTTGTGGGATTTTAGTTGGTTGGTTTGGCTTTTGTTTGGATTTGGTGGAATTTTTTTCTCTTTGTGGGTTTTTTGGTTGGTTGGTTTGGTTTTTCTTTGGATTTGGTGGATATTTTTCTCTTTGTGGGTTTTTTTGGTTGGTTGGTTGGTTTGGGTTTTCTTTGGATTTAGTGGATTTTTTCTGGTTTTTAGTGGATTTTTTGGTTGGTTGATTTGGTTTTTCTTTGGATTTGGTGGATTTTTTTTCTCTTTGTGGGTTTTCTGATTGGTTGGTGGGTTTGAGGGTTGTTTGGATTTGGTGGATTTTTTTCTCCCTGTAGGTTTTTTGATTGGTTGGTTTGGATTTTCTTTGGATTTGGTGGATTATTTTTTTCTTGTTTTTTCTGGGTTTTTTGGTTGGTTGGTTTGGCTTTTGTTTGGATTTGGTAGATTTTTTTCTGGGTTTTTTGTGGGGTGTTTGGTTGGTTGGTCTGGTTTTGGTTTGGATTTGGTGGATTTTTTTTCTGTTTTTTTGGTGGGTTTTTTTGGTTGGTTGGTTTGGTTTTTCTTTGGATTTGGTGGATTTATTTCTGGGTTTTTTTGTGGGTTTTTTTGGTTAGTTGGTTTGGGGTTTGTTCAGATTTGGTGGATTTTTTTCTGTTTTCTTTTGTGGGGTTTTTGGTTGGTTGGTTTGGCTTTTGTTTGGATATGGTGGATTTTTTTCCCTTTGTGGGTTTTTTGATTGGTTGGTTTGGTTTTTCTTTGGATTTGGTGGAATTTTTTTTTCTCTTTGTGGGTTTTTTGATTGGTTGGTTTGTCTTTTGTTTGGATTTGGTGGATTTTTTTCTGGGTTTTTTTTGGTAGGTTTTTTGGTTGGTTGGTTTGGTTTTGTGAGAGAGAGAGTTGTAGAGAGCTATGAGGTCTCCCCTCAGCCTCCTCCAGTCTAAAGGAGAAATAAAACATTTTTTTTTTGTAATTGACATAAGCAGAAGCAAGAAAGGACAAGTGTAAGGTTTTGAACCTGGAAAAGAATAATCCTTTGCACCAGTAAAGATGAGGGGCTGACCTGCTGGAAATCAGCATGGTGGAGAACGACCTGTGAGTGCTGGTGGACAACAAATTCACCATGTGCCAGCAATGTGCTCTTGTGACTGGGAAGGTCACACCCTGAGGTGCCTTAAGAAAAAGTGTGCCTAGCAGGTTGAGGGAGGTTCTCCTCCCCTTCTACTCTGCCCTGTAAGGCCATATCTAGAGTACTCAGTCCAGTTTTGGGCTCCCCAGTTCAAGAAAGACAACAAACTACTAGAGAGCATCCAGTGGAGACCACAAAAATTCTAAGGGGCCTGAAGCACCTCTTTGATGAAGAAAGACTAAGAGACCTGGGGATGTTTAGCCTTGAGAAGAGTAGAGAAGGAATCTTCTCAATGCTCATCAAGAGCTAAAATGCAGAGGAGCAAGAGGATAGGGCTGGGTTCTTTTCAGTGGTGGCCAGTGGTAAGATAAATAGCAGAGAGTACAAACTAGAACACAGGAAGCCTCACTTAAACTTCTGGAGAAACTTCTTTACTCTGAGGATGATAGAGCAATGGAACAGGATGCCCAGAGATGTAGTAGAGTCTCCTCTGGAGGCTTTCAAAACCCTCCTGGATGTGTTCCTGGGTAACCCACTCTGCTTTAGCAAGAGGTGATCTCCAGAGGTCCCTTCCAACCCCACCAATCTGTGACTCTGAATAAAGGAGTTACTTATAAATATATTTTTATAGTAGTTAAATGTGTGTGCACTAAAATAATTTAGCTAAACAAAAAACCCCAAAGATTATCCATAAGGTTATCTTGACACATCTGAAAGCAAGGTGCTAGATACAGCATATAATACAAGATATATTTATAGATTTATCAGACATTGCAATGGTTAAAAATCACTGAGGTATATATTTTCTTTTGATGTATCTACTGGAAAGCTGTAAGGACATGATGTATTTCTTTAATCCCAAATCTGTCAAAATAAGGGGAATTTAAGACACTGCTTTTTTTCTATTTTTTTTTCCTTGCATAGGTGAAATCCATCCATCTGGCATTTGAAGGTAGTTAATAGCTAGAGAAGAAGCAGGAAGAATTCTTTCCCTCTACTGCTCCCAGTAAACACTTGGAGGAGATGGATAAGCAGAACATATGAAACATAAGAAATCATAGCATAGCTTAAGTTGGAAGCACTTTAGAGATCATCTACTCCAACCTTCCTGCCATGAGTAGGAATGCCTCTCAGCTAGACTTGGTTGCTAAAGGCCTAGTCCAACCTGGCCTTGAATGCTTCCAGTGAGAGGGCATGGTCAGCCACTCTAGGCAACCTCTTCAAGTGTCTCACCACCCTTGTACTGAAGAACTTCTTCCCAAGATCCAGTCTAAACCTACTCTAGCTCAACTTAAAACTGTTCCCCCTTGTCCTCAGATATACCTCCAAGGGAAGTTTAGGCTTGAGGTGAGGAGAAAGTTCTTCACAGAAGGAGTAACTAGCCAGTGGAATGTGCTGCCCAGGGAGGTGGTAGAGTCACCATCCCTGTGGGTGTGCAAAAAAGGATTGGATGTGGCACTTGAAGCCATGGTTTAGTTGTCATGAGGTGTTAGGTATTAAGTAATAGGTTGGACTTGATTATCTCTGAGGTCTATTCCAACCTGGTTGATTCTGTGATCTTAGAACATATGAAACACTCTCAAGACTTAAATTAGCTTAAACTTTCAGTCTGTATGTTTAAAAATACATAGAATCATAGAATTGTTTAGGTTGGAAAAACCTCTAAGATCCTCAAGCTCATTTGTCAACCTAAGACCACCATGGCCATTAAACCATGTCCCAAAATTCCATATCCACATATTTCTGGAACACTTGCAAGGATGGTGAGACTGCTACTTTCTTGATGAGATGAAAAATATGATGAAGTAAAGGGAATGGCACACCAAGAAGTATGACACTCAGGATTCCCCCAGTTCTATTCTGAAGCCCTGAAGAGGAACTCTCTGTCTGTTTTCAAGGCAACATGTTTTCTCTGCCTGTTTTCAAGGCAACCAGACCAGGCTTCCCAGAAAACTGGCACAGTGGAACAAAATTGATATAATTTACAGATAAAGTCCAAACTTCTTAGCATATATATTTCTCTTCTCCCAGGCAACCAGCAGCAGAACAAGAGGACACAGTCTCAAGCTGTACCAGGGGAGGTTTAGGCTGAATGTTAGGAAGAAGTTCTTCCCAGAAAAAGTGATTTGCCATTTGAATGGGATGCCCAGGGAGGTGATGGAGTCACCATCACTGGAGGTGTTTAGGAGGAGACTGGATGGGATGCTTTGTTCCATGGTTTAGTTGATTAGATGGTGTTGGATGATAGGTTGGACTTGATGATCTCAAAGGTCTTTTCCAACCTGGTCAATTCAATTCAATTCAATTCAATTCAATTCAATTCAATTCAATTCAATTCAATCCAATTCAATCCAATTCAATTCATTCAATTCAATTCAATTCAATTCAATTCATTCAATTCAATTCTATTCTATTTCAGGTACTATCTGGCTCTGATTTTATTTTTCCTTTGTTCCCTCCCCCCTTTTTTTTCCCCTTTTCTGACCCAATTGTATGGTGGTTGTTTTTTTTCCCCATTTTTTACCCTAATTGTTTTAGGATGCTTTTGTTTCCAGACTTTTGATGCTAGAGAAAACTGAAACATAAAAGAGAAAACACAAACCCATTAATTTCTTTTCATATACAATACAATACAATACACCAGGTTGGAAGAGACTTTCAAATCATCGCGTCCAACCCATCAGCCAATCCAACCCACCTAAATACAATACAGTACAAATACAATACAATGCAATACAATACAATGCAATACAACCCACCTAAACAACTAAACCATGGCACCAAGCACCCCATCAAGCCTCTTCCTGAACACCTCCAATGAAGGTGACTCCACCACCTCCACGGGCAGCCGATTCCAATGGGCAACCACTCTCTCTGTATAGAACTTCTTCCTAAGATGCAGTCTAAACCTGCCCTGGCACAGCCTGAGACTGTGTCCTCTTGTTGTGGTGCTGGCTGCCTGGGAGAAGAGACCAACCTCTGCCTGGCTACAACCTCCCTTCAGGTAGTTATATGAATATATATGAATATATATATATATGAATCATTGCCATTTAAAAGCCCAAGGAATTTCTCACAATGGCACTGGATCATCAATAATTTTTCATCCCTTCACTGGCTTTCAGGGAGGGGGCATTTCCCACTGAAGTAAAAAATAATGAAGATGTGGGCTCTATTCCATTAAAATAAAATCAGGTGTCTTTAGTGGCCAGGTTGTCATGTATCTATTGAAAAATGCCAATGAAAAAATGCCTGCCAATCAAAAAATCTTTGGAAAGGCATGATGGACATCTATGAATCAAAAAAAAATATATATAATAACCTCTGTGATCATCTTTGTCCTCTCTCTCTTCATTTGCTTTGATATATTTCTATCGCTTAAGTAAAGTGATTTGCTTTAAACAACCATTTAGCTTTCTAAAAGTAATCAAACTCTTGCAAATGTACCTTTTTTCTTTAGGACATCAAGGACCAAAAATTTTGTGATATGAAAACTTCTCTGGGAAGAAAGTAGGGCTGTTCAAGCTGGGGTTGTTCAGCCTGGAGAAGAGGAGGCTACATGGAGACCTTCTAGCAGCCTTCCAGAATTTAAAGGGGACTCCAGGAGAGCTGGAGAAGGACTTTTGACAAAGGCATGGAGTGACATAAGGAGTGGTAACAGCTTCAAACTGTGAGTTGGATTGAGATAAGACATGAGGAAGAAATTCTTGGTCATGAGAATGGTGAGGCACAGGAACAGGCTGCCCAATGAAGTCGTGATGGCTCCAAGCCTGGAAGTGTTGAGAGCCAGGTTGGTGGGACCTTCAGTAAGCTGGTCTCTGACTATCACAGAGGGAGTTGGAACTAGAGGATCTTTAGGGTCCCTTCCAACCCATTCTCTAATTTTATGATAAGAACTGAACTTCTGCACTAAAATATTTGAGAAAAATACATTTTTATTTCCACCAAAAAACGTTTAATAAAACAGTTTTGAAACCAATAGGAAGCAAGAGGCTTACAAAAAAAACAACCAGACATTTTATTTTCCTGTCTTACAGTTAAATCATCCCCATTTTACAACAGTGGTATCATAGATATTCAAATTATTTATTATATAACTGCTATTGAGTCTAGTAGTTCAAATTAAGCAATAATAAAACTTGGCAGAAGCATGAACATAGTAAATATTTTATGTCTTATCTCTCAGTCATTTTCTTGAGTGAAGGTTTTGGTATAACTTTTTCACTTTGTAGTTTCAGCACTCTTCCTAAATAAATTACTATCAAAGGCTAATAATGAATAAGAAAATGCAACAAATCACCTCTTTTATCTATCTCAGAAATGCTAAAATGCTTCCTTTTGTGATGCCTGATTTTTAGGTTGCTGGATAATTCAGTTATATATTTAGTCAGGAAAAAAACTCTGATATTTTAGCATACATAGAACCATAGAATTATTTCAGATGCAAAAGACCTCTAAGATCATAAGGTCCAGCTGACAACCTAACATGACCATGGTCATTAAACTATGTCCCACAATGCCATGTCCACATGTTTCCTGAGCATCAACTTTCAAGGAGTTGTAGGGAGCTAGGCAGCCTCTCTTCAGCTTTCTCTTTTCCAGATTACACAACCCCAGTTCCTTCAGGTGCTCCTCACCAGACCAGTTCTTCAGTTCCTTCATCAGCTCATTGCCCTTCTCTGTATCTGTTCCATCACCTCAATGTCCTTCATAGAGTGAGGGCCCCAAAATCAAACCCAGGATTCCAGGTGTGAGCAGCAGTGTTAAGCCCAAAGGGATGAGCACATCCCTGATCCTGTTGACCACACTTCCTGATAGAGAGCAGAATGCTGGTGGCCTTTTTGGCCGCTTGGACACACACTGCATCAAGTTCTCATGAGCTGTTCATCAACAGCCTTCTCTGCTGGGTAGTTTCCAGCCACTCTGCCTTAAGCCTGGAGCATTTCATGGGGTGGTTGTGATCCAAGTATTGTGACCCAGCACTTGGCCTTGGTGAATACCCACAGGGAGATTATGTTATGTGGACACATTGATTCAAAAACTGAATTCTCAAGTTTACAATGTATGCTGAAAGTGTATATCCACGTAGGTGCCTGAATGCAGATTAATATGATCTGTTTTAAAAAAAGCAACTGGCTGATTTTGCCCATTTTTTTTACTGTCTAGAAAATTCCTACATCAATAATTGAGATATTACACTCACCAAACCTGAAATCTAGAGTTTCTCACATATATACAAACATGTGCTTGTGCATGTGCATGTGTCTCTATATAAGGGAGGTTGTAGCCAGGTGGGGGTTGGTGTCTTCTCCCAGGCAACCAGCAACAGAACAGGAGGACACAGTCTCAAGTTGTGCCAGGGGAGGTTTAGGCTGGATGTTAGGAAGAAGTTCTTCATAGAAAGAGTGATTGGCCATTGGAACAGGCTGCCCAGGGAGGTGGAGTCACCATCACTGGAGGTGTTTAGGAAGAGACTGTATTAGGCCCTTGGTGCCATGGTTTAGTTGATTAGATGGTGTTGGATGATAGGTTGGACTCAACGATCTCTGAGGTCTTTTCCAACCTGGTTAATTCAGTTCTGTTCTATTCTATTCTATTCTATTCTATTCTATTCTATTCTATTCTATTCTATTCTATTCTATTCTATGTTATGCTATGCTATGCTATGCTATGCTATGCTATGCTATTCTATTCTGTTCCATTCTGTTCTACTCTATATGCATACGTGTACATACCCACACATATAAATACATATTTTTAAAGTATGGCAACCCAGATTTTAGTGTAACTCCAAAACATAAAGCTCATCAAGCTAATCAATCAGCTTTTAAAACAGCTGAACCTTATTTGAGAGCTAAAATAGGTATGTAGTAGATATAAATAGAAGAAGAATTATTACCAAAAACAAGATACTGATATAGTTTTCTTTTCATTTGACAGTCAGGAATTAGGTTGTGAATAAACAAACAAACAAACAAAAATTACAAATGGGTTCAGCTGAACTCATCTCTCCCATGTGCCACTTCACTGCTTGAAAAGGTAAACAAATATTATTTGTCTAATTGGGTTTCATGGGATGTTATTCATACATTCCCTTCTCTATTTTTTAACTATATTTTCTTCCTTTTACTTTTTTTTCTCCTTCTCCCCTTTTCTCTTTGTCTTTTTTCTTCATTTTTTCTCCTTTTCTTCTTTCCCCCTCTTTTATTTTCTCTTTATTTTTTTAATTCCTCTTTTTTTCCCTTTCTTTTCCCCTCTTCTGCTTTTATTGTTTTTTCTCTGAGCCCTTCTAAAAGTTTTGTACTTGCTTTTTATTTTCCTCTTTTACTTTTCTCAGACATTTCATCCTCTTATCGAGTCATAATTTGCCTCTCACCAACTCATAACCTGCCACTACCGCATCATTGTCATCCATTTGTCTTTAAATTTGTTTTTTATTAAACATTCACCCAGGACTGAAGGCTTTGAACTGCCATAGAAAATGGTTCTGGGATTATGTATGAAAGAGTGGCCAGTCTTGATGTGACAAAGTAGTAGAGAAATTCTCATCCTTTGAAGACAGATTGCACCAGAGAGGTTGAAAAGCAAGTGACAAATCATAAATAGAAAGATCCCTAACTGCAACCCTTTTAAACAACCAAAAATCCTTGAAATAGACTTTTTTTGGGTCTTTTTTATTTTTTCACATGGGTCAGCACTTTATCTGTGTCCTGCAGAATTAGTTAACTTAGTTAAATCAATTAATGAGGCTTAACTTTATATTTTCTTCTGAAAATAGTGAAATGAAATAGAATAGAATAGAATAGAATAGAATAGAATAGAATAGAATAGAATAGAATAGAATAGAATAGAATAGAATATGTCAAAAAGTCTCAAGCATGGAGGATGCCAACGGTGCCATTTAATGAACAATCACCTGCCCTAAATGAAAGCAAATCAAAACACACTGGAAATCATAATAAACCATCATATTGTGTCTTCTGCAGAAATGGTTTAGGGTAGAATCATAGAATCAGAATTGTTTAGGCTGGAAAAGAACATGGAAAGGGTTTATCAGCCTGATGTGACAGAGAAAAAAAAAACCACATTTTTGGTAGTTACATAGAAGATAAAAATAGATTGCAAAAGCCATCACTGCTTCTCAGTGACCTACAAGAGCCACTAATTTAAAAGGATTTCCAAGCTGTGATTTCAAACATCCCTTAGTAGAAGGGATGAAGACCTCCTCTAACCCTTGCTATTTCTGTAACGTGTGTGTGAGGGTGGTTTGGTAATCCAGGACATCTGGCACCCCAACAGGCATGTACTAATCCCATCTGCAGGTACAAATGCCTCTCTGCTTCCATATGACAATGCACACTGCACTATGGTATCAACACATAGATATTTTATGTAATTTTTGCCTTGTGGATGTGTATGAGTGACTTCAAAGAACAAACCCAACCCTCTTTCTTATTCCTATTTCCAGCAATAAAGTTTTTAACTCCTATCACACCAAGCGATGTCACTTGAGAAACTATTTTCTTTGGTGGCATTAATGTCATTTGACACTATTGTCACCAATAAAACCCTGATCAAACAGACCCAGAGCAGCAAATGCATCACAATCTGACTGGTAAGTACAATTATATCTATATAACCTGTGCTGTAAATATAATTATGTTTTTCATCTGATTGAACTTTGCAGTATAGGCACTGGATATACAATGCTCACTTCTGACAGAATTACATGATGACTCACATGGTTAATTAGAATCATAGAATTGTTTTGGTTGGAAAAGACCCCGAAGTTATACTGTAATTGGGTTGGAATTGACCTTCAAGATCATCTAGTTCAAACCACTTCAC
Organism: Colaptes auratus; assembly: GCA_015227895.2. Lineage (NCBI taxonomy): Eukaryota > Metazoa > Chordata > Aves > Piciformes > Picidae > Colaptes > Colaptes auratus. The sequence goes on from CM037643.1 coordinate 15,686,166, forward strand.
TATGGGCAGGGATGCCTTCCACTGGACCAGGTTGCTCAAGGCACATCCAGGGAGGGGGCATCCACAACCTCTCTAGGCAAACTATTCCAATAATAAATACAATAATAATACAATACAACAGGTTGGAAGAGACCTTCAAGATCATCACGTCCAACCCATCAACCAATCCAACCCACCTAAATACAATACAGTACCATACAGTACAATACAGTACAAAACAGTACAATACAGTACAATACAGTACAATACAACCCACCTAAACAACTAAAAAACTAAACCTGGCACCAACCCCCATCAAGCCTCTTCTTGAACACCTCCAATGAAGGTGACTCCACCACTTCCACAAGCAGCTGATTCCAGTGGGCAATCACTCTCTCAGACTCTCACCACCCTCTGAAGAACTTTTTCCTAAAATCTAGTCTAAGCATACTCTCCCTCAGCTTAAAACTCTTGCCCCTTGTCCTTTTGCTAGACACTAAAAGTTCCTCTCCTGCCTTCATGTTGGAATAAATTTAATTGAAAATGACAGCATTTTTAATTGAAAAAAGTACCATTTAAGTGGTGAAGTTGAAAGTCTTCTACTTCTAGCAGAAACATAAAATCCTTTTGGTTGGAAAAATCTTTTTAGGTCATAGTCAAACTGTTACCTAACTTTGCCAAGTCTGGTGCTAAACCATGTCTGTGTGCCTGTGAAACACTGGTACCTCCAGGGACTGTGATTCAGTTGCTTCCATGAGGAAGCAGGGAGCTGGTGGAGTCTCTGTCCCCAGAGGTGTTCAAAAAGGGATTGGACATGGCACTTGAAGCCATGGTTTAGTAGTCATGAAGTGTTGGGTGACAGGTTGGACTTGATCTTTGAGGTCTTTTCCAACATTATGGATTCTATGATTCTATGAGAAGCCTGTTATAGTTTCCAAGAGCTCTTTTACTCGAAAAGTTTCTTCTGACATCCAAACTAAACCTTCCCTGTTGCATCCTGATGCCATTTCCTCTAGTCCTATCACTTGTTACTACGAGAAGTGACTGACCCATACCTCACTCCAACCTCCTTTCATGTAGCCATAGAGAGTCAGAAGGTCTCTCCTCAGCATCATTTTCTCCAAACTAAACCACCCCAGTTCCCTCAGCCACTCCTCACCAGACCTATTTTCCAGCCCCTTCACCAGGTTTGTTGCCCTTATGTGGACACACTGCAGCAACTCAATGTCCTTCTTGGAGTGAGGGCCCTGAAAGTGAACCCAGTACTTAAGGTGTGGCCTCATGAGTGCCCAGTAGAGGAGCACAATCCCTTCCTTGGTCCTTATGACCACACTACCATTGAGCCAGGCCAGAATACTCTTGGCCTGCCTGGACACCTCTGCACAATGCTGGCTCATGTTCAGCCGTCTGTCAACCAGCACCCCCAGGTCCTTTTCTGCTAGGCAACTTTCTTGCCACTCTGCCCCAAGCCTAGCTCATTGTGACACAACACAAATTGTAAAATGAAGGAAATAAATAATTTCATTGGTTATGGATAAAAAGGTTTTTATGAGAGTTTCTACAGTCTACTTCCTGCATGATGAATGCATTATTAAATGCATTCTTAAAAGGCTGTCATGAGACAGAATGTGCTTATACAGTACCTGTTGATATCAGCTAAAAATGGCATTTTCTCTTTGAGAAATATTTGGCTACCATTACACAAAATCAAATGAACTTTAAAAAGCATTAACTAAAAAATAGACAGTTTACTACCTTTAGAAATCTATTTTTAAATGTCTAGACTTGATAGGCTAAAATTATCTGAGGCCTTAAAAAATCTATGAAACTGCTGCACTGAAAATCTTATTTTTTTTTTCTCTGCAGGTTCACAACTTGTTTCATTAATTATTTATAGCTAAGTTGTGTAAATTTTAATCAGTCAATCAACTGAATGCAAATAATTAGAAGCAGATTACAGGGCAAAAAATAAAGAAAAGAAATCAGCACAAATTAATAAACTGGCACGGACCTCCTGTTATTTACCATGCTCTTAATCTTCTCTTTGGACTTCATTATAAAGTTTGTTCATATTAATAACCACAGAATAGAGTAGAATAGAATTAACCAGGTTGGAAAAGACCTTTGAGATTGAGCCCAACCTATCGTCCAACACTATCTAATCAACTAAACCATGTCACCAAGTGCCCCATCCAGTCTCTTAAACACCTTCAGTGATGGTGACTCCACCAACTCCCTGGGCAGCCCATCAGAGAATGGTAGGACTTGGAAGGCACCCCCCTGTCAAAATAGGATCACCTTCAACAAGTCACACAAGAATGCATCCAGATGGGTTGCGAAAGTCTCCAGAGAAGGGGACTCCACAACCTCCCTGGGTAGCCTGATCCAGGGCTCCAGCACCCCTGCAGTAAAGAAGTTTCTCCTCGTGTTGTAGTGGAACTTCCTGTGTTCCAGTTTGCATCCACTGGCCCTTGTCCTATCACAGGACTCCAGTGAAAACAGACTGGACCCTTCTTCTTGACACCCACCCCTCAGATATTTATAAACATCAATAAGATCTGCCTCACCCCTCCCAACCTTCTCTTCTCCAGACCAAAGAGCTTCAGGTCTCAGTCTTTTCTATTCAGACCGATGTTCCAGTCCCTGAATCATCCTTGTAGCCTCCATTGGACTCTTTCTAGTAATCTCTGTTCCCTTTGATCTGTGGAGCCCAGGACACAGTACTCCAGATGTGGTTTCACCAGGGCAGAGGAGAGATTTCCTGGACACACTCTTAATGCACCACAGGATGCCATTGGCCTTCTTGGCCACAAGGGCACATTGCTGTCCCATGGATAACTTATTGTTCACCAAGACTCCAAAGTCCTTCTCCATTGAGCTGCTTTCCAGTAGGTAATGTTTGTCCAAAGCCCGCTGGAGAAGACACTCTCCTCTGGATTCAGCAACCTCACCCTCACTGTTGAAACCATTCAGGTCACGTTTGGTAACCCAAAAGCCTGACTGTCATAACATTCTCTAAGCTGTTGCAAAATGAGTATCACATTTTTCAAAGATCAGTTCAGCTACTGCCATCTTTCAGTGATGACAAAAGTTCAGCTGAAGGTACCTGAAAAGAAAATGACTAGTTGTACTCTGCTGTGAGAGCAGTAGTGATAAATGAAATAAGATCTGACAGTTTAAATTTAATCAGTATGTCACTGTTTTGTCTTAATAGAGGAAAATCATTCGCTGTTGAGTGTTTAATTTACTATCAGCAGTAACAGAGGGATAATGAAAGTAGAATTCCATCACTAGTTTGGTGCAGAGGGTTTGGCAATTAGGGCTGCAAATAACAATTCAAATTAGATTTGAGTGGTGGTAAAGCCTTGCTAATTTTGATGAGTACAAGCATAGAGAACGCTGTAACCTCATAGAAGGGATTCAGGACTAAGTGTATATCATAATACATTTTGTTTGTTACTGTGTATCTTGCTGTTATCTATGCCTGTGCTTTTCATGTACATAGTATATCAAATATAAAATCACAGCAATCACAGAATCCTAGAATCATAGAATCACAGAATTCTTTTGGTTGGGAAAGACTTATAAAATCATTGAGCTCAACCACCAATGCAACGCCACCATGCCCACTAATCCATGTCCCAAAGTGCCACGACCACAGGTTTCTTGAACACCTCCAGGAGCAGTGATTCCACCACCTCCCTGGGTATCCTTTTTCAGTGTCACATCACCCTCACTATAAAAACTTTTTTCCTAGTATCATGCCTATATCTACTCTTTTCCAGCTTGAAGCTGGAGGCTGCAACTGTGGAAGTGTTGAAAGCTAGGCTGGGTGGGGCCTTGAGCAAGTGTCTGCAGATGACAGGGGCCCGAAGGTAGATGATTTTGAAGGTCCTGTCCAAGTCCAACCATTCTGTGATTCCTACTATTTCCTAAGTCAATAACATGAAGGGCTCTGCTGCTCCTAAGTAGCTAACTTTCTGACAAGAATTAAAATCTACAGAATCACAGAATGAGTTGAGTTAAAAAGGACCTAGTATCAATGTAGTTTAGACTCCAGGCAGCTGGAGACATCTTAAAACCTGAACCAAAGACTTACAGAAAATTTCCACATTGAGATAGTTCAGAAATATCAGAATGCATTCATTTAATGCAGCCTTTGAAAACACTCACACCTTTGGAAACGCTCACACCCATAATAGATGACCAGTAGCTTGACACCATCAAAACCAAATTTTGCTGAATTATTGCATTATTCTTTTCCTTCAGAAAGGCAGAGATGGGAAGCTTTTCTCTCTTGCCTTTTTCTTGAGCCTCACAGTTTCATTATCAGTGAGTCCTAACTCATCATTCACTGTGAGGGGAAAAACCCCTTTGACTTCAGTGGCAGTGGGATTGGCTTTAATGATGATAAAGTGGACTCCCGGAGCCACTTCATTGTGTGTGTGACTACTTACTTCTTGTCTTCGACAGCTTACACTATTCTGCCTCAGCAGTCAGATAAAGTAGGACACTGTAAAAGCTGCAGGAGAAATTTTATTCCCACTGAGTTCCAGAAATAAGGTAAAATTTCTTACTTAGAAAAACCCAAACCAACAACAAAGCCAACAACCCCCCAAATAACCAGTTTCCACTAACAGTATCCTTTTTGCTGCTTAATTACTTGTCGATTGATTGGATGTTTGAACAGAACAACTTCACACCACAATGAAAACATGACAACAGAGTGAGCTTTCAGGGGGAAGAAGAAGAGAAGGCTCCAGTGAAACATTCTAGTGGCCTTCCAGTACCTGAAGTGGGCCTAGAAAAAGCTTGGGAGAGATTTTGACAAAGACTTGTAGTGATATAGAATCATAGAATCATAGAATCAATAAGGTTGGAAAAGACCTCAAAGATCATCAAGTCCAACCTGTCACCCAACACCTCATGACTGCTAGACCATGGCACCAAGTGCCACACCCAATCCCCTCTTGAACATCTTCTAGGATGGTGACTCCACCACCTCCCTGGGCAGCCCATTCCAATGGCTAACAATTCTCTCTGTGAAATTCTTCCTAACATCCAGCCTAAACCTCCCCTGGTGGTGCTTGAGGCTGTGTCCTCTTGTTCTGGTGCTGATGATGAGGGGCAATGGCTTTGAGCTGGAAGAGGGAACATAAGACTGGATATTAAAAAGAAATTCTCTGCAGTGAAGGTGGTAACTCACTGGAACAAGCTGCCCAGGGAGGTTGTGGAGTCCCAAGGCCAGGCTGAATGAGGTCCTGAGCAGCCTGGTCTAGTGGAATGTGTCCATGCCCAGCAGGGGGTTGGAACTAGATGATCTTTAAGGCCCCTCCCAAGCCAAACCATTATATGTTTCTACAATTCTGTTTCTCCTGGGGTATTTTGGCACCAATGTGAGGACAGTAATGTTTCACAGAAATACAGCCTTTGGAAATTTGGAAACTCAGAAGCTCTCTGCAAGCGTCTGAGTGTTCCTGAGTGTTGCAAAAATCAGTGTTTCAGGATTGTGTGCGTGTGTTTAGGATCCAAGACAAGATGATGTGTCACTGCTCATCACACACTTCAAAGATCTGTCAGAGGAGAAAGAGCTTGTAAGTTGTTTTTTTTGTTTTGTTTTATTTTTCTCTCTGGCATAAATGTAGGCACCATGTAGTGAGTCATCTAAATTTCTTGAAGCTGATTGCTACTCTGAAAGCACAACTTTCACTTGTTGATTAATAATAATAATAATAATAATAATAAATAGTCCAAATGCACATCAGATTTATGTTTTATTAATTTGGGGAAAAACATGTTCAAGATAGGAACACAATTCTGACTGTTTGTTGACCTCACTCAGAGAGGCAGATGCTCTGTTTAAAGGTGTCAGCCCATTCCAACTGAGTGGGCATAAAATGTCATCGACTAAGGTGGTATTTTCACTGCTGGGAATGAGAGACTACAGAGACCACTATTGATGGTGGTATATTAAGAACACCACTTTAAAAAATAATAATAAAAAAAGGAATAAAGAAAAAGCTCCTAACTTTTTCTTACATAGCCTTGGTTTTTTTTTCTGGATGTTTCTCCCAGTTCTACCTCATCATAGAATTAGAGTATCATAGAATCAATAAGGTTGGAAAAGACCTCAAAGATCATCAAGTCCAACCTGTCACCCAACACCTCATGACTACTAAACCATGGCACCAAGTGCCATGTCCAATCCCCTCTTGAACACCTCCAGGGACGGTGACTTCATGACCATCCTGGGCAGCACATTCCAATGGCCAACAACTCTCTCCATGAAGAACTTTCTCCTCACCTCCAGCCTAAAGTTCCCCTGGTGCAGCTTGAGACTGTGTCCTCTTATTCTGTTGCTGGTTGCCTGGGAGAAGAGACCAACCCCCACCTGTTCACAACCTCCCTTCAGGTAGTTGTAGAGAGCAATAAGGTCTCCCCTGAGCCTCCTCTTCTCCAGGTTAAACAATCCCAGCTCCCTTAGCCTCCCCTCACAGGGCTTGTGCTCGAGGACTCTCACCAGCCATGTTGCCCTTCTTTATCCTGCAGCTCAGAAAAGTGAACAGAATTAAAGATTTTTCATGTGGAAAAGGCAATTTTAGGTTGCAGAATTGGAACAGGCTGCTAAGGGGGTGTGTGGAGTCACCACCCCTGGAGGTGGTCAAAAATTGTAGAGATGGCACTTCAGGACATGGTTTAGTGGGAATGGTGGGTTTGGGTTGCTGGTGGAATTCCTTTTGGCAACAATTTTTAAGGCTGTATGAATTGCATTTGATGTTATGACACAGCTATCAAATAGGACTTAAAATCAACTGTGATATCACTAACAAAACACAATATAGTCATTCAAATGTGCAAATTGTATCCTGCTCATTAGACTAAAAGTGGAGGAAATCATGACACGTATTGGCAGTGTTATCATGGGAAGAACTCTGTTGAGTTGCGATGGAAGTCATGCTCAACAACCCTCTTTTCTCTTGGAAAGCCAACATTCCAGAATAAAGTGGCCTGTTCCCTAAAGGCAACCACACAGAATTCTAGAATTGCTTTTAGGTTGGAAAAGACCTTTGGGATCATCAAGTCCAAACATTATCTAACTCTACCAAGGCTGGTGCTAAACCACGTCCCTCAGCAACACATCTTTGTGGTTTCAAACACCACCAGTGTTGGGGATTCAACTGCCTCCCTGGGCAGCCTATTCCAATGCCTGACAAGTCTTTCAGCTAAGTAAGTTTTCCTAATATACAATCTAAATATACCTACCCCGGTGAAATTTAGGCCATTTCCTTTTGTTCTATCACCTAATATTAAGGAGAGGAGACCAACCTCTACCATGCTCCACCCTCTTTTGAGGGAGTTGCAGAGAGCAGTGAGGTCTCTCCTCATCCTCCTCTTCTCCAGGCCAGACAATCCCAGTTCCCTAAAGCACTCCTCATTCTCTACACGAGGGTAATAAATCTCACACATTTACATCTGCGTGAGTAGTTTGGGAAACATTTAATAATATATTTAAGATATTTAGTAATATAGTGATATAATAAATAAATGTATAGTAATCATAGAGCATTAGTTGCAAAGCATGTAAATATAATATATCTATATATACACATTAATTTTTATTTCTATATAGGTATAATTTTTGCTTATATTTTCTATTGACACATGGCAGACCCATTTCCACTCCACTCCCCCCCCACTGATTTCTTTTGCACCTTGAAAATACTCAAATGATGACAAAAATCATATCAACAATGCATTCATCTCATCTATCATCATAAAGTGATGTGACCCAAGAAGATATGGATTGCTCTTGGATTGGCTGCATGCAAAAAAAATAATCCAGATTTAACCCATCATAATATTTGCTTCTGCTACTGAGCAAGCTGAGTCTGCTTAAGATAAATAACATATGATGTTGGATAAGTTGGAATCTGTATTTATTGCAAGCAACATTTTTCATTTCAACAAAGATCTCAAAGCACTGCACAATGACATGCAGTAAAATGAAGGCATCCTGGATATGCTGTGAATCAAACCAAAAAGTCAGTGGGAGTACACATTGCCTCACAAAGATAAAACCATGATACACTCTTAGATACATAATTGTTTGCATGCTATTTCTCTTTCTGCAAAGTGAGTTCTACTGAATAAAACATCCCAAGTGTAAAATGCTTTCAGAAGGCAAGAAGCTCAAAAGGTTCTGTGCTGCATGTGAAGGAAGCCACTCGGCTTTCAAAGAGAGAAGCTATTCAAATGATTCTTCTTGTACAAGAGAGGATCCTCTAAAGAAAGGGAAATATTCTTACCTTAGTATAGAGCATAACACTTGGCTGATACCCTACCAGGCTGTTCTGCCACCCAGAGTGACCTGGCCAGGCTGGAGAGTTGGACAGGAGTGAATGTCATGAAATTCAACAAGGGCAAATGCAGAGTCCTGCATCTGGGGAGGAATAACCCCCTGCACCAGTACAGGTGAGGGACTGACCTGCTGGAAAGTGGCTCCCTGGAAAAACACCTGGGAGTCTTGGTGGACAACTGGATGATCATGACCAAGGGAAGGGAAGGGAAGGGAAGGAAGGAAGGGAATGGAAGGGAGGGAAGGGAAGGGAAGGGAAGGGAAGGGAAGGGAAGGGAAGGAAGGGAAAGGGAAGGAAGGGAAGGGAAGAGAAGGGAAGGGAGAAGAGAAGAGAGAAGAAAAGAGAAGAGAAGAGAGAGAAGAAGAGAAGAGAAGAGAGAAGGGGAAGAGAAGAGAAAGACAGAGAAGAGAAGAGAAGAGAAGAGAAGAGAAGAGAAGAGAAGAGAGAGAAGAAGAGAAGAGAAGAGAAGAGAAGAGAGAAGAAAGATGAAGAAGAAGAGAAGAAGAAGAGAAGAGAAGAGAAGAGAAGAGAAGAGAAGAGGAGAAGAGAAGAGAAAGTAAAGAAAAGAAGAAGGGAGAAAAAAAAAAAGCAAGAAAGCTGGAGAGGGACTTTTGACAAAGGTAAGGAGTGACAGGATGAGGGGTAATGGCTTCAAACTGGAAGAAGATGGATTTAGATGAGGCATAATGAAGCAATTCCTCCCCTTGAGGGTGGTGAGGAGAAGTACAGGTTGCCTAGAGAAGCTGTGGAGGCTCCAAGCATGGTAGTGCTCAAAGCCTAGTTGGCCTTGAGCAAGCTGGTCTAGTGGAAAGTGCCCCTGCCCCTAGCAGTGTGGTTATAACTAGATGATATTTAAGGTGCCATCCAACCCAGAACTTTCTATGAACTCCATGTTTGGAACGGACCGGTTCTCTGTGATTCTAAATTCAACACCCAATCATCTGTCACATCAGTGATTTACTCTGTAAAAAACATGTGAAGTACTGAAATGTCACCTACATGGTTACAAATTAGTGGTCCTTCTACAAAGTGATTTAACCTTCTCTTCTTTGCAGGCTTCTTCCCCTGAAGTCAACCCAATGTGTCCATAACACATAATGCCTATTGTCTGACAGTTGTTTCATGAGTTCCATGTAATATGAATCTTCATTTACACATCACTTCCCACTTCAAAAAAGAGAGGAACATCAATAAATCAACTCACAGCTTTGCAATAAATAAAATCACAAAGAGGTGCTCATTTCTTGAGATTCCAGGATTTATTCTAGTTTGATAGGCACAAGGCTGTATGAAAACTCTGCATGAAAAGTCTGAATAGGCTAAAAATTAAAGCAATAGGTTTTCAATCTTATTTGTGGATAATTTATTGGTTGCTTTTCCTCTCAAGAAAAATGTTTTGACCAGGAAACAATGCTGAATAAAAATTGAAATGGAGACTTCCCAGGAGGATTTGACTTAAACTTTAATTAAGATAGCTTCAAAGAGGTAAAGAACAACCCATAAAAATGTATTGGAACTAGAGTCTATATATTTATATACACAAAAGCTGGGGAAAAAAAAAGCATTTAAATATGCACTTTCCACATCTCATGCCAAAATCTAATCAATAAGCTGCCATTGATAGTAGAGTGAGGTTGGTTTATATTTCCTAAGAATCTTAAGGGCTTTTTCTTATTTTTATAAGAAAAAAATATCTGCATTTCTTAAGAATCTTAAGATTCTTAACAGATTTCTCCTTGGTGGAGAAAGGAAAGAGCCATTAACTCCCCCAAACTTCAGGGTATAAAAAAAAACTATTTCTGATCAGTTGTGTTGGATGCTGTGGTGGTTCAGGCTGGGTGCCCCCTGCTGCTGCCACATAAGACACGTCTCTGGGTCCTGAGGGTCCAGCCCAGTGGGTGGACACAGGAAGCTGCATACTTCATCCCATAATGTCCTGCTCCCTACAAAAAGCACCTGCAAAGTACTGCACTTCCTTTCTTCCTCACTGCTCCTGGAGATGGTCCCTATCTGGTAATGGAGGGGGAGTCATCTCGAGGCCTCTTGGGGACTGGCCAGGCCAGGCCTGGAGGAGAAGGAGGAAAGGCAGTCTCAGATCTGGCCAGCTGAGATTAGCCTGGCAGTGGAGGGGGAGGAAGAAAGAGCCCTGGGGGTTTTGGGTGTACCCACAGTGGGGGAGAGGGAGTGTTGGGATGCTTCTGGGTATGCTTTGGGATCTCTTTTGTCACTGTGCTTGTGGTTCTCTGTAAAACATTCACTGCTTTTCCATTTAAACTTTCCATCACTTCTGCAATCCGTTTGTCTGAGTCTCATTTTTTTCTGCCCTGGTGGGAGGCAAGGGAGGATCGGCCCTTCAACCCACCACAGATGCATCCACTTGGAGTTGTTTGGATGTGCTTTTCAGGAGGATTATCTCCATCATCTTCCCAGGAATTAATGTGACACTAGCTGGCCTGCAGCTGCCTGGTTCTTCCTTCTTACCCTTTTTGAAGTCAGGAGTGGCATTTGCATTCTCCTAAATCCTTCTTTCTAGGGTCATATCCCATAGCTTGCTTCCAAGCTATTTTAGGAGCAAATCGAATTCTTCTTTCCCAAAATCTGGCACTTTAGGATAGGGAGTTGAGGTTAAAAGGGAAAAGAACTGTAAACTGGGGTGACTAGAAGCTAGATGGATTCTTGGAGGGACTAGAAATGCTAAGTTTTGCCATCCAACTCTTCTTACATCACCGGGCTGAGGCCACTGGCCTCAGAAATCCAGAAAGCTATGCAAGGCTGTGATTATAACAGGAAAAAAAAAAGATGAAGATAGGAACAAATATTATTTTTTGGAAAATTTATCTATGTTTTTACTAATAATCAGCTTTTGCATGGAAGTGTATTCTTTCACAATTAGATTGTGAACAGATAATGACTATTGGATTAGACAGTTTAAGATCGAATGCATGCATTAACGATGATTTCTTGGCTTGATAGATGAGGTTGTTTTCCCTTGCCCATAAACAAGATCTTGAGAAAAGCAGATAGAGTCATGTAAAATACTGCTAAACTGATCTGTATGAGGGGATATGCTTCTGTGAGAGGAGCAGATGAAAAAAAGGGTGAATAAATTATTGATCATTACCTCTTTCTTGTTAGTTTGTTCTTACTGTCTTATCCCTCTGGTTTTCATCAAAAGGGAGAATTCAGATTCACTCAGTGAGACAAAGAGGTCCTTTGGTAACTGAAAAGCTTTTCTGCTTTTCCTGTAGTGGAAAAATTAGAACACAGAATCATAGGAGTTTTTTGGTTGGAAAAGATCTTTAAGATCATTGAGTGCAACCATTCTTTACCAAGTCTGATGCTAAACCATGTCCCTAAGTACCACATCTCTGCATCTTTTAAATATCTCCAGGGATAGGGATTCAACCACCTCCCTGGGGAGCTTGTTCCAGTGTTTGAGAATCCCTTCAGTCAAGAATTTTCTTCTGCTGTCCAGCCTAAACTTTGCCTGGTGTAACCTGAGGCCATTTCATAGAATCTTAGAATGGTCTGTGTTGAAAGGGAGCTCCAAGGGTCATCTTGTCCAACAGCCTCTGCAGTAAGCAGGGGCATCCTCAACACTCTTACCAGTTTTTACTAGGGAGAAAAGACCCACACCCACCTCAAATTCAGTTGATGGCTGGGCAACATCAACTCCTACCACATGCTTATTTTTGAGGGATTTCACTGTGTGTTTTTGACAATACAGTCACTAGAGTGCATTCAGCTGACAAGATATTAGTGTTCACTTAGTGAATAATTCCTTAGACCTCATTAGTTGTATTGATTAGCTGATCATGATAGCACCTTGGATTCCAAATGTAGACACATATTGAGTTCATGGATGGTGAATCCACCACCTTGCTGTGTCACCTATCCCAGTGCCTGACAATACTTGTTCCTGTATATGCTATTAAACCAGAGTGAACACAAGCTCATGTGGTTTAGTGTAAGGTGAAGTTACAAGGTTTAAAGTTATGTCAACTTAATTTTTCTGTGAATTAAGAGCATGCATACAAGGTCCAGCTTCAGCTTTTGAAGCTCTAACAATGGTTACATGTTGTCCTTCTGTGCAAAAGCAAAACCGCCCCCAAACCACTCATAAACCAGAAACACTTCTCATTTCCATAGAAAAATAGTTTGTGGAACAATCTTAAAATGACTGCAAATGCTAACTAATTAATCAATTAATTAATTATGCATTTTCCCCACATATTTCATCTATCCCCTAGTCAGTACTTTTTCCTAGACCAAGTAATCTGAGGGTTGTTATAAATTCCTTTCAACTCCCCCATAGCAGGATGGTGATGACAGTTACTCAGACATCATTTGGAAGGAATTCCACTGACACTTGTGAATTTATTTCATTTCATGGCTCATCTGGGTGCTTTTGACTTTTATGCTGAGCAATGAGATAGGGAAAAAGACAGAGTCACTGCATGGCAGTCCACACTGTGCAGCTGCACTACATGAAAAGCTCAAATCCTGACATTAATTATTTTGGTGAAGAAAGAAGCTTATCCTCTGACAATTACATTAATATGTAGCTTAGACACACACAAAAGAAACAGTGAAAGAACACACCCCCAAAAAAAAATTAATGAAGTCAGCAAATGAAAATTGCCTTGCCCTTTATAAAATTGCTGTTTATAAGGACTTGAAAAAACTTCAGAATTGGGTCTCTTACATTCCATTGTGTTTTCATGATATTTGGGAGCAGGTTTGGGGATCCTTGGCCATCTTTTCAAAGCAGTGGTAGCATTGAATTTGCAGTCACACATAGAATCACAAGAACTGCCCATGAGGAGATACTCAAAAGTAGGTTCAGAAATGTTGTTGCTATTATTCCTCAAGTAAAGTAATTCCTGCTAATAGAATAGAATAGAATAGAATAGAATAGAAATAGAATAGAATAGAATAGAATAGACCAGGTTGGAAGAGACCTCAAGATCATCGTGTCCAACCTATTATCCAACCCACCTAATCAACTAAACCAGGCAACCAAGCACCCTATCAAGCCTCCTCCTAAACACCTCCATGATGGTGACTCCACCCCCTCCCTGGGCAGCCCTGTATGTACTACTTCTGTAGGGACTAAATGTAATCTATTTTGTTTTTCTGTTTATCAGCTCAAAACATTTCCCAGCTTTAAGTGCCTTAGGCTCTAAAACTTCATGAGTTCCAGGAAAAAAAAAAACCTGCAGAAATATCCTGTTGTTATAAACATTCTCTCATGTTTGTCAGAGTTCATAAGGCTGTGATATAATAAACAAGTTTCCAGGATGGTAAAATATCTGTCATGTATCATAGCGTCACAGAATGGTTTGGATTGGAAGGAACCTTAAACTTAAAGATCATATAGTTTCAACCCCATTGACATTGGCTGAGCTGATGTCCCTGCAGCATGGAAAAATGGGAAAAGGTCATTATTGCCCTTCACCTTCTGTTCTCATAACATATGGTTCCAGATCAATAGACGATATTGGCAGCACTCTACATTTCAGAACTTTGTAATAGAAGCACAGGGTTTGACTGATCTGACTAATTATTTCACTTGATCATGAATGAGAGAGAAATTATTCTGGGCTCCCCAGTGCAAGAAAGACAGGAAAGTACTGGAGAGAGGACAACAAAGGACCTCCAAGATGCTGAGGGGATGTAATCATCCCTGTGAGAAGGAAAGGCTGATAGATGTGGGGCTGTTTAGCTTCTTTAGCTTAGAAAAGAGCAAACTGAGAAGGGACCTTCTCAGTGGTCAGCAAGAGCTAAAGAGTGGAAATCATGGCTTGGGGAAGGGCTCTTTTCAGTGGTGCCCAGTGGTAAGGCAAGGAGTAATGCATGCAAACTAGAACACAGGAGGTTTCACCTGAGCTTAAGGAGAAACTTCTTTGCTTTGAGTGGGGCAGTGCACTGGACCAGGCTACCCAGTGAAGTTGTGGAGTCTCCTCCCTTGGAGAGATTCCAAACCCACCTGGATGCATGCTTGTGCAACCTGATCTAGGTGAACGTGATTTGGCAGGGGTTGTGGGAGTAGATGATCTCCAGAGGTCCCTTCAAACCCTTACATGCTGTGATTTTTATGATTATAAAATAATTTATTGGGAAAAAAAGAAAAGCTTTATTGTAGCACACTTGGACTTCATGAATGGTATCCTACTCCTTTACTCCTTCATGCATTTGTGAAATCTATTTGAAGTAAACAAGAAGTACACTGCTTTCACATGAGTGCAGTCAGGTGTGAAATAGAATCATGCATTTTGAAGCAGATTGCTTTCTAACAAATTTATTTCAGAACAGGCACATAATTAGAGTCACAGCACTGCATAGCAGCCAGTCAGTGTTGTATCATTATTTGCCAGCTAGCACTTTGGAAACAAGTTGTGCCATCTCAGGAGCTGCATTCCATTTCAAAACCCTCCTTGTTGCTCACTCAAAGGCATTTGGGAATGAGACATTGTACTGACTAACATGACATCAGGCCCTGATCAAGGAATTATATGAACAGCAGGGTTTTGATTTGGATTTATTAATTGTTTTTCCCACATAGCTCGATTAAAAGGCCAGCGGTTTTAGAAACAATGGCAGCTGCATCACTGCGCATCAGATAAGATGCTGTATTTGTCTTGTTCTGGAGATTTGAACTTATCAAGACTTCAGTGTGGTGAGGTTTTGGTTTTTCTTTTTTTTTTTTTTTTTTTTCTTTTTCCTGAAGCTCTGTTACACAGCATATGGATGTCTAACATCCTTTTCTATTTAAAACATGCAAGTTCTAATCAACAGAGGGTTTAGAATGTTAAACCAGCCAGCCATAAGAAAATGTGTCACACAGTTTGCTGTCATCCTAATTAATTAGATAGCATTATTTGCTGTCCCAATGAACTCCATGAGCTCAGTGACTGATAATAGCCTCATTCTTTTCAGGGATTTTCTTGTATTTTTATTCACTTTGATTTAAGAGAGAATGTTTAAAGAGGGGAGAAAAAAAAACCCCACAACTTATCACTTTCAGCGTTATTCAGAAGACCATACTTGTGTCTTATTATATTAGTGAATATTTGACCAGGTACTTAAGGTCATTTTAATTTTACATCTTCAGGGTAATGTTTCATGAATAATTACAATTTCAGTAATTACCTTGCACTTTCCAACACATTTTTTTTGGACATGTTTTGTAATAGAGTTCTCGCCCTTCGGGCGGTAGAAAGACTTAGTAAAATGGTATGAACTCATTTATCATACAGGACAAATAAACTCGAAGGTTAACATAACACAGAGGTCTTTAAATCAATGTTACATTACAAAAAAAGTTAACAGGTCGTTCTCAGCCAGGAAAACATAATTAATTGCTTTTTGCAACTTTAATGCTCCGATTTACACGAGAACAAGTAGCTTGATGAGCACAGAACTCACTGACACAATATTGACATGATGTGGAAGACTAACACAGAAATGAGTGACACAATATTGACATAATATAGAGAACTAATCTTGCAATATTTGTCTTCCTCGTAGTGACTCTGAGGAAATTAAAAGTTGGTCAATGACAAAATTCCTGTGGATAGTGGAGACAATGATAGGGCTTTAACAAAGCAAACAAGTTTTGCTACTGGTCATGATCGAGATTCTTTGCTGGCAAAAATCACAGAATCAGAGAATGCAAACACTGCACTTAAGTAAAGGATTAAATTTCTCTTGGAACAAAGGACAGAAAATTTATAGACTGTTCCAGGAAAAGTAAGTGTTCGATGAGTGATAATATTTCCTTCAAAGTACATATTCTATTTGTTGAGGGTTGGACTTGACTAGGAGGTCTTTCCAACCTTAATAGTTCTATGAGTGTGATTCCTGAATTTCTGGGTGTTTAGACTTTGTATGCTATTTTTGTCTGTATTATACCCAAAGCTGGTGATGGGGTTTGGAGCACAAGCCTGTGAGGAGAGGCTGAGGGAGATGGGGTTGCTTAGCCTGGAGAAGAGGAGACTCAGGGGAGACCTTATTGCTCTCTACAAGTACCTGAAGGGAGGTTGTACACAGGTGGGGGGTTGGTCTCTCTCCCAGGCAACCAGCACCAGAACAAGAGGACACAGTCTCAAGCTGTGCCAGGGGAGGTTTAAGCTGGATGTCAGGAAGAAGTCTTCACAGAAAGAGTGATTGCCATTGGAATGGGCTGCCTGGGGATGTGATGGAGTCACCATCACTGGTGGTGTTTAGGAGGAGACTTGATGGGGTGCTGGGTGCCATGGGTTAGTTGATTAGATGTGTTGGATAATGGGTTGGACATGATGATCTCTAAGGTCTCTTCCAACCTGGTCTATTCTATTCTATCTATTCTATTCTATTCTATTCTATTCTATTCTATTCTATTCTATTTATTCTATTCTATTTTTCTACTCATTCCATTCCATTCCATCCATTCCATTCCATTCCATTCATTCCATTCATTCCATTCCATTCTATCATAGCACCATTTTCATCCATCTCACATTAATGGAATATCTTCTTATTAAATAATATGGCAGCTAATTAAATTGCAAAATCTCATGGCTTTTAACTAACTAATGTGCATTCTGTTGCAATGCTGAATGTTGAAACACAAGTAGTTTTGCCTGAACCATAAAAGTCTCAAGAAAGGGTTGAATTATTGATAGCCTCTTTGATAATAACCTCTACATCTACAGAAGCAAATGTGAAGAGACTGAAAGAGCAAATATCTTTCTGAAGGAGGCTGCACTTAAATAGCCACACTTCATACTCTTGAAAGAATCTTTCCTCTACACAGAGTTCAGTCTCACACTTCATAGAATCATAAAATTCTAGAATCATAGAAAAATTTTGCTTGGAAAAGACCTTTAAGATTCACAGGTCCAACCAGTATCTAAC
Organism: Colaptes auratus; assembly: GCA_015227895.2. Lineage (NCBI taxonomy): Eukaryota > Metazoa > Chordata > Aves > Piciformes > Picidae > Colaptes > Colaptes auratus. Next base: position 15,703,400 of record CM037643.1, read on the forward strand.
TTACAAGTCTGATGTAAACTCTGTCCCTCAGCACCACATCTCTACAGCTTTGAAAACACTTCCAGGGTTGGGAATTCAACCACCCCCTGGGAAGTCAAGAAGTTTCTTCAAACGCTGGTGAGGGTCTGGAGAACAGGTCTGGTGAGGAGCAGATTACTGAACTGGGGTTGTTTAGTCCAGAGAAGAAGAGGCTGGAGCGAGACCTTTGTCTCTCTACAACTCCCTGAAAGGATGTTGGAGTGAGGTGGGGGTCAGTCTCTTCTCCAAAATATCAAGTGATAGGATAAGAGGAAATGGCCTCATGTGCCAGGGAGGTATAACTTGGACATTAGGAAAAAAGTCTGTCCTGAAAGAGTGACCAGACATTGGAATAGGATGCCCAGGGAGGTGGTGGAGTCTCTATTCTTGAATATGTCCAAAAAGTATGTAGACAAAGCACTTGGGGACATGATTTAATGGCAGTGGTTGTGTTGAGTTGAAGGCTGGACTTGACCATCTTTCAACCAAAACAATTTTATGGTTGCATGTCTGATGTTGACCATTTCTTCATTTCAAGTGTAATGACCATGCTCTACTGTTTCCCAGCATTATGAAAGTGTTGGAATAAACCAAGCAAAACTTACACATGACCTGTTTTTCAAAGACAACCAGGGAACAGCTTAAAGCTTAGCTTAAGAGCTCTGAAATATGTTTAAAAGTAATAGAATCTCCCAGGGCTTTTTTTGTATTATTATTATATTTTCTTTGCATAAAAAGCTCGCTTAAATGAGCTTAGGTCTGATGGAGGAGTTTTCCTCAGCATAAATCTTCATGAAATGGAAAGCTTCTGTAAATATTTTATTATAGTTCACTAGGAAGATCTCAAAAAAGGACTGTGAAAAATATGAGAAGAAATGCCCTACATTTTTCATCAAAAACCACTGATGTAGGTCAACCAAAATACTTTCTAATTTCCTGGGAATTTCTAGCTAATTCACTAGCCAAATCTGCAGAGGAATGGTGGTGATACACCACAAGGGACATTTACCAGCAGGTGTCAGATCATTGCCCCTGCCAGGGCAGAATTTGAAACCCAGAAAATGCTTTGAGTGGTAGAGAGAGCTCTGAGTGGTGGAGTCAGCTCTGCAAGGGCAGGCTGTAGGAATGCCCAGGACCATTCTGCCCTGGGGAAGCCTTACTTGTATTACTCTGTTCACTCCCCAGTTCAAGACAGGCAGGAAAATGCTTGAGAGAGTACAGTAAAGGGCTGAGGGAACATGGACTTGGGGCTGTTCTGACTGGAGAAGACTGAGGGGGACCATGGGCTGCCCAGGGAGGTGGTGGAGTCACCATCACTAGAGGTGTTTAGGAGGAGACTGGATGGGGTGCTTGGTGCCATGGTTTAGTTGATTAGATATTGGATGATAGGTTGGACATGATGATCTTGAAGGTCTCTTCTAACCTGGTCTGGTCTATTCTATTCTATTCTATTCTATTCTATTCTATTCTATTCTATTCTATTCTACTCTCTACTCTATTCTATTCTATTCTAATGCTGATCAATAGCTAAGGGTGAAGAGCATGAAGATGGGTCTGGTTTTGTTTTGGTTTGGTTTTTTTTCCTACCATAACTAAATTAAATCAGTTTTGATGTTTACTTTGGGGTATGATTTCATATGTGAAGATAAGGGAAATTTTATATGCATTTCCCCCCTTTTCTTTAAATGAAAGAAGCTTACAGAAAGTACACATGTTTGAAAATGTAATAGTATTGAATTTATTCCTTCCAGATGAATTTAACAATCTAGAAGACAAAACAGACTGTGATCAGAGTATTGGTATTAGGAGGTTTAGTAGTGCCAAAAGACCAATAAAGTTTATCCACCAGATACAGTTACCCTTCTTTACTCCACTAAAGCTTTGTTCTTTCTGTTGTCTACCTCCCTTTTCTTGTCTCATCAACTGATGAACATGTGCCAGCAGTTAGCCTAGGTGGCCAAGAAGGCCAAACACATGCCAGCCTGATCAGGAATAGCGTGAGCAGCAGGACCAGGAAGTAATTCCCTCTGGGCTCAGCACTGCTGAGGTCCTGGGTTCAGTTTTGAGTTCTCAATCCAAGAAGGACATTGAGGTGCTGGAGCATGTCCAGAGAAGGTAAGGGAAGCTGATGAGGGTCTGGAGAACAGGCCTGGAAAGGAGTAGCTGAGGAAACTGGGGTTGTTTAATCTGGAGTTGAGAAGATGAGAGGAGACACTATTTGAGATAGATTACGAACTTCATTAGTAAAATTTTAGGAATTAAATGGTGCAGGGTGGAGTCAAATGCCCATCTTGAAAGTGCTCTGTAAGTAGGATTCTGGAAAACCCTTTCCTAGCATTTATTCTTCATGTCTCTTCTCACAGAACTTGCTGTGCTCAATTACCATTTCTTGCTGAGGCATGACTCACCACATCTGAATGTCCACATGACACAAAAGCAATTTGGAAGACTTGTGTCATGTTCTGAAAGCTAAGTGAGTCACCTTTTAAAGCACATGGACTTTCTCCAGAGAGAGGGAGATGTGGTTTCATCCTCTTCATTACATGCCTCCTGCTTACTAAAATGAGCTAATGAAAATGAACAGCAAATTGAAGTTGAACTCTGATCGATTGAAGGTAGTGCTTCCACCTAATCATTCTTACGTGAGCCTCAGGCTAATTGTGCTTTCAGTAATCTGCAATATTCTGGTGTAGGGATTTTAATGTGTGCATTATTGTTTATCATCAAGAATTTTATAGTAACATGCTTCCATGGTGTTTAAATATCTGATAGAGATAGATAGGGAATTAACCAGGTTGGAAAAGACCTTTGAGATCAAGTCCAACCTATCACCCAATACCATCTAATCCACCAAACCATAGCACTAAGTGCTTCATCCAGTCTCTTTTTAAACACTCCCAGTGATGGTGACTGCACCACCTCCCTGGGCATCTGATCTGGCTTTCTCTTACCTTCTTTACTGTTTACACTTGCAAGGAATCATAAATAGGTTTTGATTCAATGAAGCTAGATAATTTTACCTTAGTATATTAGAATCACAGAATTGGTTTTGGTGGAAAAGATCTTAAGATCACCAAGTCCAACCATTCTCTGACTTTACCAAGGCTGGTGCCAACCTATCCCTAAACACTGCATCTATGTGTATTTAAACATCTCCAGGGGGTGGAGATTCAACCACCTCCCTGGGGAACCTGTTCCCCAGTGTTTGAGAACCCTTTCACAGAATCACAGAAATGACCTCTAAGATAATCAAGGTCAACTCTCAACCTAAGACCACCATGACCATTAAACCATGTCCCAAAGCACCATGAAACCAAGAAGTTCTTCTAATATCAAACCTAAACCTCCCCTGATGCAACTTGAGGCTATTTATTTTTATCCTAAAAAACATGTATTAAAAAGCCCAAGTTTATTATTGGAATCACCATAAAAATATTCTCTAGTCATCAGGTTAGAAAACAAACCAAAAATCCTAGCTCTGATTTAATTATCTTTTTTAATTTCATTCTTTCATTTCTTCATCACAAGAAATGTTTAAGGTGCTCCCAAGAGTTAGGTGGGTTTTTTAAGTCATTGAGGCAACACTTATCCCTGGCTTTAAACCCTAAGACCCTGCTAAAGCTCTTTCTCACCCCAAAAGGTCAAAAAAAAAACCAAACCAAAAAAAATCCCAAACCAACTGATCAAAACAAAACAAAAACCCACCAAAAACCAAACCAAACAACCAACCCCATGCAGAGCTACAGGCTGGGGTCAGAGTGGCTGGAGAGCTTCCAAACAGAGAGGGACCGGGGGTGCTGATTGACAGCCGCTTAAACATGAGCAGCAGTGTGCCCAGGTGGCCAAGAAGATCAATGGCATCCTGGCATGCATTAAGAATGGTGTGGCCAGCAGGAGCAGGGAGGTCATTGTGCCCCTGTACTCTGCATTGGTTAGGCCACACCTTGAGTACTGTGTCTACTTCTGGGTCCCTCAGTTTAGGAAGGACATCAGACACTTGAACGTGTCCAGAGAAGGGCAACAAGGCTGGTGAGAGGCCTTGAGCACAAGCTATGAGGAGAGGCTGAGGGAGCTGGGATTGTTTAGCCTGGAGAGGAGGAGGCTCAGGGGTGACCTCATTGCTCTCTACAACTACCTGAAGGTGTTTTGTAGCCAGGAGGGGTTGGCCTCTTCTCTCTAGCAACCAGCATCAGAACAAGAGGACACAGTCTCAAGCTGCACCAGGGGGTTTAGGCTGAGGTGAGGAGAAAGTTCTTCACTGAG
>CM037643.1:15708180-15761189 GCA_015227895.2 Colaptes auratus
AGGTAGAGAGTAAGAGTCTGCTTCTACTTGGTGCTTTTTCAATGCAGTTACTCCACCCTTATAGAAATGTATCTAATAAGTGGCCTTCTTACCTGAACCTGGTCTGTGTGTAAATTAAATCCTCATGAAGGAAAGAGCTGCATCTGAATGAGTTTATGAGTGTGGTAGCTAGCTGTGAGGATAACTCTTGTTGCAAATGGCTTGTGGACGCCATAACATCCACTTTTCATCTTTGGAATTGCTTACCATTTTGTATAGGTTAGGTAAGTTCACTATCATCAGTTTTAGGAAATGCTTGATTGAAATGGTAATTTGTGCTTCTTAATTAGAAATCACATTGGAGCATGTTGTGACCTAGATATGAGGATAATTTGCATGCAGAGTGCTCTGTATTCAGTAGCATTGTAAACATTTATTTTAGAGACAGCAATAATAAAATTATAGTTCTTTCTGTATGAGTTTTCCTCATTTTCATGTTTTCTTCTCTTCAGAATATAATCAAATTATTCCCCATTCAGAACAAACCTGAAATCAGCAACACAACTCTGTGACAATTCTACTGCTAAACCATTGCCAGCTTAATCCACACGTGAAAATGGCATAGACTTATGTTCACTGATAAAAATTACACCATATTGTGAGGACAGGAGTCTCACAGAATCACAGAAGATAGGGGTTGGAAGGGACCTCTGAGATCACCTAGTCCTACCCCCTTGCTAAAGCAGGATCACCTAGGGCAGGCCACACAGGAGCACATCTAGCAGGTTTTGCAATTCTCCAGAGCAGGGGGTCCACAACCTCCCTTGGCAGCCTGTGCCAGGACTCCAGCACCTCCTGTTGAGGTGGAACTGTGTTTCGCGTTTTGTATCCATTGCCTCTCATCCTGTCACTGGGCACAGCTGAAAAAAGCCTGGCCCCTTCTTCTTGACACCCACCCTTAACGTATTGTGAACATCATCGTATCCCCTTTCAGACTGCTCTTTCCCAGCTGCACGGCCCCGGTCTCTCAGCCTCTTCAAAGAGAGATTCTCCAGTCCCTCAGCATCTCTGTGACCCTCCTCTGAACTCTGCATCTCTTGAACTGGGAATCCCAGAGCTGGATGCAATACTCCAGGTGTGCCCTCATTAGGGCAGAGTAGAAGAGGAGAGCTTCCATCTACCTGCTGGCCACACTCTGCTCACACATACAGCATTTCTCTTCTTTTGACATGAGTATCCAGGTCAAATAATATTGACATGGTACCTTCTTGAATCACTGAGAAACATTTGTGCAAAGACAAGGAAAAGTCTTTTTTGCTAAACTGGGGGTTCTTGTAATGGGAGCATTACAAATTGTTTTTTTCTGTCTGTAATATATTCAAGTACTTCAATTTCTCATCATGACACAGGCTGGTGAAGTGGAATGGGTGTTGGCATGCAAACACTGCTCTGAGCTACTTGCACACATCTCAAGGTGTCGCTTGTCTCTCTCTGAGCAGAGAACTCAGAGCAGGATCTCACCAGCTTCATGCTTCTGGGCTGAAGAGTAGTGAGTGATTTATACTGAGAGAGGAGGAATACAGTGTTGAGCAGCAGATCTCTGACTGACTGATAGATACTGGCAGAAATGTCTTGTGTGAAGGCAAAGTCTACGTAGCGGTGTCTGCTGGCTAGAAACCACCCTAGACTTGTTGGCCAAGTCATCATTACAGACCGAAGTGACAAAATAATGCTGTACCACTATACAAAAAAATGTGTTTCCCTTTGGGAAGGCCTGAGAAAGGAACTGAGGATTTATGCTGATACTGCATTTTGGAAGGTGAATGAGGAAGTTTGAGCACAAAGAAGCAAATGGGGGAACTTCTTAGGATCAAAGACTTTTTTCCCTCCACAGATTCTGGTTTGCTTTGTTTTTCCTACTGACATGGGAGGAAGAAGTTGAACTGATTTCAGTTTGAGCTGTGCCAGTAGAGGTGAGAGCAGAGTGGGTGTTACATTGGATGACTGCCTTTCCATGTAGACACTGTTTCCCTTGATGTTAAAAGAAGCCAAACTCCTCCTGGCAGTCAGGCTTTACACTGTGCAGCTCTGGGAAGCCTGAGAAAGATGATTTGATGTGGTGCGGGATGCCACGTGTAATTGCCTCAAATATAATGGCTCTGGATGTGTGGACAGGCAGCTATTAACCTTCTTCTGATTTAAAGAGACAGTTTTTGAATGAAGAAGCAAGTTCTGATGTTGTTGTTTATTTTGTATCTTTGGTTTCAGTACCCATGCTATCCTGTGCTCCAGCCCTCCACCTCTTCGCAGTTGAAGACAAAAGTCTTTATTTCACGTGCTGAACTACGCATGACAGTGTTCACAAAGAAGAACCACCATCTGGTAGTGAGATTCTGAGAAAGTCTCCCTTACAATTTTCTTGAAGTACAAATAAATTGAAAGTGCCCAAAGGCTTGATCCAACTATTTTGTTACTTTTTGATGATGCCCTGAAGTCTTAACTGAGCCTTCTTCTGTCTTCATCACCTGGTGATAAGTATTAAGCAGGAAAATCTGCTCCTACCTCCTTCATTTCAGTAATTTCAGTATTTCAGAGTAGTGCTGGTATGCAACTGGGGTGTTTTGAAAAGCAAGGTCCATTTGGAGGATTCACATCCTGAGTATGTTTTAAAACCCAGCTTCAGGTTTGCTAATGAATGGCTCCTGGATTACAGCACTCTGCTTACTGTAAGGACAGTATCTGCCTTACTCAGGGCCAAGACCATAACCAGATGTAATCAGAATTTAGCTAATGTGAATGGACATAGAGTCACAAAATTGCTCTGGTTGGAAAAGGCCTCCAAGATCTTTGAGTCCAACTGTCAACCCACACCACCGTGGCCACTAAACCGTGTGCCAAAGTACCGCAGCCACGTTCCTTTTTTAACAGCTCCAGAATGGGCAGCCGTTCCAATGCTGCAGTAAAGACATTTGTCCTAATATCCAACCTCCCTGGTACAATTTAAAGCCATTTCCTTTTATTCTAACGTTTGATACTAGGTAGAAAGACCAACACCCACCTTACTCAACCTCCTTCCAGGGAGGTTGTAGAGAGTAAGAAGTGAATTGTAGAGACTGGGAAGGTCTCCCCTCAGCCTCTCATTCCCTAACACCCCCAGTTCCCCCAGCTGCTCCTCACCAGACCTTTCTCCAGACCCTTCACCAGCTTTGTTGCCCTTCTCTGGACATGCTCCATCACCTCTATTGTCCTTCTTGTGTGAAGGCCTCAAAATTGTGCCCAGACTCAAAGTGGGGACAGTCACTTCATAGCTTGAAAGACCTGGCTGATAAGTACCTAAGGTCTCACAGAAGGGCTTTCACTGCCTTGTGGCAGTCACGGCACTTGTCCTGAGGCCTGAATGTTTCAAGATCAGTTCTGATGCTATTCAATCTACATTTTACCCTTAGTACCCAAAGGGGAGCTTGTTGTCTGACTGCACTAGGCTCCAGCTTAGTGCTTTTATTGAGAACTAAAATCTGAGCAGAACTGCTGATTCATAAAAGGAACAGTTGGGTTTGGAAAACTTCAATATCTTGTGATAAAGCAACCATTGGCACTTTATGATTCCTGACAGAAATTACCCGGGTTCCTTGCAGACAATTAAAGGAATTATCAGCCCATTAGGTTAGATACATTTCACAGTAGGAAAATACAACCTGATGTTTACTTATCGATGATTAATAAATTGTAGTTATCATTCCATGACAGCCTCGTGCTACTGTAATTAAGCTTTAAAAAAAGGGTAATTGGAATTAAGAGTGCTCATCTACATTACAGTTAGAAGTTCTGGTTGAAGTCAGCTGTGATAATGTGCACTAACTTCCAGAAAACAGCACTCACCTGTCTTGCCATGGACTTCATCAGTTCTAGGAGATAAATTTGAGTGCATTCACCAAGATAGAAGAATTAAAGCCACGAGGAACTCTGTGTTTGGAGTTAATTCAGCTTCCTCACACTGAGCACTGATGTGTTTCCTTTTCGTCTTGTGTTTTGAGTGCTGTTTGAGACTGAGCTGAGCTGCTTTGTTCTGCTGCTCTTTGATTTCTGTTTCTTTCAAGAATAGGTTTTACAGTTTTTTTTGTTGGGTTTTTTTTTCCCTTCCACCCAGCATGGCAAATTGAATGATATGGATTGCTGGCTGTTTACTTCGTCAGACTTTGCATACAAACCTCTGATTTCCCAAGGAAACTTAGAGTCAGGAGAACAAAAAGGCCCAAGACTACTCCTTGGGGACTATACAACCCTTAAATTTGATGCAGACAGCTGGGCTGGGACTTCAGTGAGGTGAATGTATTTATTAAACCGATGTGAGAACACCACAGGGAGAGAATCATAGAATTGTGGAAGTTGCAAGGAATCTCCAGAGAGCAAGTCCAACCCCCCTTCCAAAGCAGATCACCTAGTGCAGGTCACACATCCAGAGAGATCTTGAAGTCTCCAAGATGGAGACTCCACAACTTCTCATGGGCAGCCTGCTCCAGGCTCCAACACCCTCACAGGAAAGAAGCTTTTCTCCTGTTGAGGTGGAACTTCCTGTGTTCCAGTTTGTATCCATTGTCTCTCATCCTGTCACAGGACACCATTGAAATGAGCCTGGCCCCTTCTTCTTGGCACCCACACTTCAGATACTAAGATCTCCTCTCAATCTTCTCAAGACTAACAGCCCCAGGTCTCTTAGCCTTTCTTCATCAGACAGATGTTACAGTCCCTTCATCATCCTTGTAGTCTCCATTGTACTCTCTCCAGTAGCTGCCTGTCCCTCTTGAACTGGGGAGTCCAGAACCGAGCATGGTACTCCGGATGTGGTCTCACCAGGGCAGAGTAGACCTGCTGGCCACACTCTTCTTGATGCACCCAAGCAGACCATTTGCCTTACTGGCCACAAGGGCACGTTGCTGTCCTACGGATAACATTGTCCAGCAGGACTCCAAGGTCCTTCTCTATGGATCTGCTTTTGGCCAGGTCAGCCCCTCACCTGTACTGTGCAGGACTTTGTTTCTCCTCATGTGCAGGACTCTACACTTATTCTTGTTGAACTCCGTGAGGTTCCCTTCTGCCCAGCTCTCCATCCTGTCCAGATCTTGGTGAATGGCAGCACAGTCTGATGGTGTATCAGCCAGTCCTCCCGTTTGGTGTCATCAGCATATTGCTGAGGGTGCACTCAATGTCCCCATCCAGGCCACTGATGAAGATGTTGAATGAGATTGGACCCCGTACTGAACCCTGGAGAACTCCTCTAGTTAGAGGTCTCATGACTGGACAATTCAACATTGATCATAACCCTCTGATCTCTGTTGTTGACCCCATTCACAAACTGTCTCACTATCCACTCTTCAAACCCACATTTCCCAAGCTTGGCTACAAGGAGAAATCAGCTCTTTGCTTAGCATAGGGTAAGTGCAAGGTGTGAGCTGAGATAGCTCTTGACTCCCCTCTTTGAAGAGCTACATGTCTGAGACTCCAGGGTTCCTTAAAGACTTCAGCAGAAAAGATCTTAAAGGGACTTGAAACTCTTCTGGACATAGATGATCCAGAAATACTCAAAACAACAGCTTTCTGCCAGAGATGTTCATGAGTGGTACATTCAGGTTCCCACCAGCAAAAAGGATGTTCAAGCTTGAGAAAGGTTGGGTCTTCTGGCTGCTTGGGTGAAAATGCTTCTTTTGAGTCGGTACCAGATGCTGGGGAAGAGTGTGATCCAACCTACTGTGCACCAGCAGGCTGCTTTTCCTTAATTCATGTGTCTTTTAGAAGGGTTAGAGGGACACACTGTCTAGCTTTCTTTCCATTTCATTTGGATATTGGGAATATTTTGCATAACAAGAAAGAGAGTCATTAATCTACATCAGTTGTGTTTGAAGTCATTGGTTCTGCCGGGTTTGGTGGTTGTCTTGTTTCCTTCATTAAATTACTCTCTATCAAGAATCTAATAGCCTAATTAAAGACAATATTCATTTGAGTTCCTCTCCAAGCTCTTCAGTGCACAAAAGGAGCAGGCATATCCATAGCCTTGCAGGCAAAGTGCATTTCCCATCTGATAAGCTCCTTTGGTTTGGTCTCTTATTGTACATGAAAGCTGGTGGTGTTTCAACAGTCTTGCATTCAGTCTTTACTCCATGCTCTCTTCCCTTTGGGAATAGATTGAATTTTCCTTTTCCTCATGCCTGTCTGTTCCTCCTTGAGTCTGTGGATTCTTGCCATGCTATCAGGATGAAATAGGCAATGTCCTATTGCACACCTGGAACATCAACCACATTTCCTTGTTAGGATCTCAGAAGCCTTACAGAGACCATCCTGTGTGATATCTACACTCTCTCACACCCTGAGCATCTCATATTCTTGTCCCAGCTCATAAGAATATCCAGGACTCTCTACTCTGTATCTTCCTGTAGTAATATCTCAGTTTGAGAGGAGCATTGCATGGGCATGAGGTCAGCATGGATAAAGCACCTCATAGTGGATAGTTGTTGATTTTAACTGGCCAAATTTGTATCAGAATTTTGGAGACACTTGAGCTATAAATTTAAGGCCTTTTAAAAAATTTGGTAGTGAACTCTCCATGATTTCTCAACAGTCCTGCCTCACTGGAGAGGTCCCAGAAGACTGGAAGCTGGCCAACGTGGTGCCCATCCACAAGAAGGCCGGTTGGACGAGCCAGGGAATTATAGGCTGTCAGCCTGACCTCAGTGCCAGGCAAGATTATGGAACAGGTCATCTTGAGTGCAATCACACAGCACTTACAGGATGGCCAGGGCTCAGGCCAGCCAGCATGGTTTCAGGAAGGGCAGGTCCTGCCTGACCAATCTGATCTCCTTCTATGATCAGGTGACTGCCTGGTGGATGTGGGGAGGCCTGTGGATGTGGTCTACCTGGACTTCAGCAAGGCCTTTGATACCACCCCCACAGCAAACTCCTGGCCAAACTGTCAGCCCATGGCTTGGACAGCAGCACTCTGAGCTGGGTTAGGAACTGGCTGGAGGGCTGAGCCCAGAGAGTGGTGGTGAATGGTGCCACATCCATCTGGCAGCCAGGCACTAGTGGTGTCCCCGAGGGATCAGTGCTGGGCCCAATGCTCTTTAACATCTTTATTGATGATCTGGATGAAGATATTGAGTCCTTCATCAGTAAGTTTGCAGATGACACCAAGCTGGGGGCAGGTGTTGATCTGTTAGAGGGTAGAAGAGCTCTGCAGAGGGACCTCGACAGGCTGGACAGATGGGCAGATCCAACGGCATGAGATTGAACACATCAAGTGCTGGGTTCTGCACACTGGCCACAGCAACCCCAGGCAGTGCTACAGGCTGGGTCAGAGTGGCTGGAGAGTGGCCAGGCAGAGAGAGACCTGGGGGTACTGGACTGGATGGGGTGCTTGGTGCCATGGTTTAGTTGATTAGATAGTGTTGGGTGATAGGTTGGACTCGATGATCTCAAGGTCTTTCCCAACCTGGTCTGGTCTGGTCTGGTCTGGTCTGGTCTGGTCTGGTCTGGTCTGGTCTGGTCTATTCTATTCTATTCTATTCTATTCTATTCTATTCTATTCTATTCTATTCTATTCTATTCTATTCTATTCTATTCTATTCTATTCTATTCTATCTCTATAACTCTTCAGGAAGCTGAGTCTATAAACATTCAGAATGTTCCAATCTGAAACTCTGGAAGGAGCTTGTTCTAAAAAACCTACTTTGAGGACTGTGACTTTTTCATTCTGAAGGGGAAACTTTTTGTCAAAGTCAAAGCTGAATCAGATTACTTTTTTTTTTTTTTTTTTTTTTACCTTGAAGTGGAATGTTCAACTTGAAGGATTTGGATTAAAGCTCATCTTCAGATTAATTGTAATTGAAGAATGCAGAGTAAATACACATAAAGACATTCAGACTAGCAACTGTGTAGGTTTGGAAACTAATTAGGAACAAATAAAGCTAGAAGATCCTATTAGTTATGGAGTACTGCTGTATAATATTTCTTTTCCATAAGGAAATAAACACAGGAAAATAGTCAGCAAGCATAAATCAGATTTGCTCTTACTATCACAGATTCATATTAGCTGTGGATTTAGCTACTCTTACTTTTGGGTGGTATGATTCAAAATCATCCCTTTCTGATTATCTTGGGGGGGTTAAAAATTTTGCAGAAATGGAGGCTGAGGGGAGATCTTTTTAATCTCTGCAACTCCCTGAAAGGAGGTGGGAGCCAGGTTCGTGTTGGTCTCCACTCTGGTAAAAAGGGGTAGAATGAGAGGAAATGGCCTTAAGGTGCCTCAGGGGAGGTTTAGTTTCTTGATTGATGGGGTTCTCAAAGACAGGAGTAGGCTCCTCAGGGGAGGTGATTAAATCCCCATGTCTGGAAGTGTTTCAAAGAGGCAGAGATGTGGTGCTAAGGGCCATGGTTTAATACCAGACTTGGCAGAGTTAGAGAATGGTTGGATTGGATGATCTGAAAGGGCTTTTCCAACCAAAACTGCTGCTTTGATTTTTATATATCAGGAAGTCAAATTTGCAGACTTGCCTTCGTAGTAAAGGCACATGAGCTGCCTTGCAAGACAATAGTCAGGTTTTTTTTGAATCTAAATTCTGGGACTGGAATGGTGGGAACTTAACAGACTTCTGAGTTTCATGTGGTGTGCTTCTAAGTGGTCAGGCTTTGATATTTAAAGTATTCAGGGATTACTTTCTTAATACTGGGTTGATCTAGATTTCCGTTGGCAGCAATTTCATCATTGTAAATTAGAAGTCCTGATCTGACTTTAAACCTAGTTTATAGCATGCAGGAATCTGCTCAAAAAGTCATGACTAGAATTCAAAATATTTGGAGGTGATTTTGTAGTAATTTTCCCCAAACTACTTGTTAGTATATTCCTAGTTTTCCTTCTTTTTCCTCTAGTATAACAGGGAAAACCAGCTCCTAGATGAACCAAATAAAAGAGAAAGCACCATCTTGCAGCAAAGTTATATTAAAGGTTAGCTTTTAAACTTCAAACGCTGCTGCAGACAGAGAATTCCTGATATTTTCATTTGACATGCTAAGCTAACACAGTTATGGTGTGGTTATAGAGCCACTGAAGTTAAAAGTAAAGTTTCCGTTGGGCTTTGATCAAGTAGGTGAAGAGGGAGTGTGTCAGACACAGATCTCAGTGTTAATGGCTCATAGTTGGATTGCACACATTTTCCTGGGATAGACCTATGGGTTTGTGAATGTTTGACTGGTGCCCTTCAAAGACAAACACTGAAATGGATCACCTGGAAAGCTTGCTGAAAACCAAAACTTATTTTTAAAATCATGGAATCACTTTGGGAAAAAACCTTTAAGATCCCTCACTCTACCAAGTCTGGCTCCTGTTCCTCAGCACACATCTCTGCTTCATTTAAACACCTGGGGGATTCTCCAGGCTAAACAACCCACAGCTGCTCCTCACAAGACCTGTTCTACAGATTCATTCTTCTGTATTCTTACTGCAGCAGGTTGGCAAGAGGTGCAGAGGAAGGTGGCAGGTTTGTCGGTTCTCAGGAGTTGCCTCTCTTTCGCAAGGAAGCTGGTGGAAGATGTGTGAAGCGGTCTCCCTGCCTTCCCCGGGGCCAGGCAGCAGTGCTGTGCCTACCTTTTAGAACAGAACACCTTCATTATCGGAAGCTGTGCAGCTTGGTGAGTAAGGTCTTTCTTCCTGAGCGAGGTCACAACAGGGGAGCTCTTGGGTGTTAACTCTTGTGACTTGTTTTGATTTCCTGAAAGGTAAGATGCTGTTTAGTAGACACCAACTACCTTAACTGCACTGTAACAGGCTTGGTTTTGAGAGGGAATATGTGGTAATAGAGATGTTAGATAAACCCAGCTTCAACAGATAGTCATTCTAAACTCCAGTGCCTGTTTATTCTCAGTTTGTGATCTTATTTGGAAAGCAGGTGACTGAAAACCTCTGCTTTAGCTTGAAGCTGTGGAGTGCAATCATGCTTTCCCAGTCCACTATAAAATTTTACCTTTGGTGCAGTTGACATTTTGGTGCAATGGACCATAAATTAATATGGGTAGAAGCTATAAAAGAAAGGCCATTAGAATAATCAAGTGGCCACAGAAGTTTTTGAGTGAGTGTCTATGGCACAGAATTTTTCCATTAGCTCACTTTTATGAGCCTTATCTGTTCACTTTACCTATATCCAACCTACCTGAAATTCAGTTTCTCTTTAAGAGTAACTCAAGGGATTGATGAACCTCTTGAATTATGAGATTTTTGTGTCAACTGAAATTTAATTGCTTCAGAGAAATGAATCACTGTAACTCACCTATAGTAAATCTCCCCAGTATAATATTCTAGAGAATAGGTTTTCTGTTGAACCACGAGGTATGATCTTTGGCAGCGTTTCTCTCTTCGTTAGTGTGATCATCTTAGAGACACATTGGTTCACTTCTTTGCTTTGTTTTCTACTGTGTGCTTTCCCTTCCTTAGAATAAACCTCAATTATGAAGGTAAGGTCCTTCTTAAGGTAGCACATCTCTCACACTGAGGTTTGTATTTCGCTCTTGAAGTGACTTGCCCATATTGTGTTAGCCGTCATGTAGCAACTACTTTACACTGCAGCTGCCAGGTTTTTTTACCCTAACCAATTACTTAATGCTCATGACACATTGAATTACTTTGAGTTGCTCCTGTTGTTTAAGAGGTTAAGGCTTGGAATTGCTGTGTGCGTACTCTATCCTGCGATATGACCATTGGCAGGACTTGGTGGGTAAGGAATGAGAATGAATGGAAGGAAGGAAGGAAAAGGCTTTGCTTTGTGAAACAGCTGGGAGGGAATGGCATGCTCAGCTCTGTATGTATTTGACCTATGTGCAGTTAAAATTGGGAATTCAAACTGAGTTCTATGTAGCAGGAAGATAAGATTTTGGTTTCCAGTTATTGAGTAAAATAATTTATTTCTCAGGGCTTAAATTTGCTCTGTCACTGAAACGACCTGAGCTAGGCAAGTGTGGTTGTTGGTTGAGGGGGGGGGGTTGCGGGTTTTGTTTTGTTGGTTTTGTTTGTCTCTGGTTTTATTGGTTTGGGCTGTGGGTTTTTGACTGTTGGTTTTGTTGTTCAGGGTTTTTTTGGTGGTATGGTTTGGTTGGGTTTTTTGGTGTGTGGGGGAGAGTTTGTGCTGGGGGCTTTTTGTGCTGTTTTGCCTTAATCACATTTCAAACTCAGAAATAACTAATAATCTGATATAGGGAGCTGGGGGTCTTTTATCATTAGTAACTTGATACAAACTAAGCAGATTTCTTTCAAAAAGAGAAAAAATCACTTTTATGCAGACGGAGGTGAAAGATTCAGTCTTCACACTAATCCCTAGGGAAAGCTGTAACTGAAAAAAAATTGTCTTTTGTCGTCTGTTTTTTTCTTTCCCATGAAGATGATCACATTTGTTTTCCTTATAAGTAGTCTGTTGGACCTCTGGGGAACTGGAGTTATTTAGTCTGGAGAAATGGAGGCTGAGAGGAGACCATCTGGCTCTCTACAGCTCCCTGAAAGGAGGTTGCACCCAGATGAGTATTGGTCTCTGTAGTAATAAGTGACAGGAGGAGAGGAAACAGCCTCAAGTCGCACCAGGGGAGTTTAGTTTGGATATGAGAAGAATTTTTTTTGACAAAGAGTTCTCAAAGACAGGAACAGGCTGCCCAGTGAGGTGGTTACATCTCCATCCCTGGAGGTGTGGTGCTGAGGGCCATGGTTTAGCATCAGACTAGGTTGAGTTAAAGAATGGTTGGACTTCATGATCTTTTTAAAGTCTTTTCTGACCAAAACGATTCTATGATTCTAACTTCTCAGGTCAAAGGAATGACACTGGTAGTCTTGTGGGCTTTTTGCTCAAACAGATGCCTTGGCAACACTGGTTTCAGAGACACTTTCTGTCATTGGCATATCCTGTAATTTATTCTGAATCAAATTTGTACTAGCACGTTCCTTAAGTGGCAATTTGTGATGGTCTTTGCAAGAAGATGGCTCGTCTTATCTAACTCATTTAAATCATGCTCAGTTTTGGTCCCCTTGTGGCTGTATTTCATTCCAAAACAATGAGTCTCTCTCTTGAACTAAAGGTATATAAACTCTTCCTGCATAAATTGCATTCACTTAGGAATTGAGTCCTTTGCATGTGCTTTACAGCAAAGATCATCTTCTTTACACTCGGGTGACCAGCAACCCCATGAACGTTACTGGATCTGTTGTCATATCTCTGTGCTGCCAGAGAGATTGCCGTGGTTTGGTAGGCTGCTCGCAGTGAGGTCAGTGGGATCAGTTATGGTTCAGAGAGCTGCAAGGTTTGGGGCAGAGAAATCACTTGGCCTTGAAGAGGTCTGGAATGTGTTTGCTGTCCATGACAGGTATTTATCTGTCTTTTTGGTCAGGACCTCCAGCAGTGAGGATTATTCCCCTTTCCCAGAAGTTTTTTGGGAGAGTATCAGGTAGAAAATTTTTCCTCCATCTGTCTTGAATTGTATTACTGGGACATAGAGAACAGGACATAGAGAACAGATTATTCCTGTCCCCTTGGTATATTTTACACTTAAATTTTACATTTAATGCTTTTACATTTCCCCTCAAAGCCTTTCTTCTTAGGTTATACCTCATCTCTTCATTCGGTCTTGGTGGGAGGTGCTGTTTCCTAGACATCAATTATTCATATCATTCTCTTCTTGATTTTGGGTAGCTACACATACATGTATTTATTGATTTTCCACCTAGTATGCCCAATTTATCAGGATCATTTTGAACACAAACAATGTTTTACAATGTGGATTATGCCTCTGCTAGCTCAAATATGATCCTCAGTTGTAAGTTTTTCTTCTCTGTCGCATCCCTCAGGTTGTTTAACGAAATTACTGTCCTAGAATAAACCCTGTGTGTGAATAAGCAGAAAAACATCTGGCTCTAAGAATGGCTTACCTGCTTCTGTTTAGATGAGTGTTATGCTTGTTTGAAATTGTGCAACTTAGTTACAAATGAGTTGGGGAGATTTTGAAATAGTTATATTTTTGTATTCCCTCCTTCTTCCTATGTGTCTCAGTGCTCTGTGCTTCTATAGCAAGGTTTCCTAATAATTCCCAAGCAATTCATTTTCAACCCATCAAAATAAAAATGCTACTGGAGCAGCTCAACTTGCTCTTAGCTTTTAAAGAGGGCTGGCAGACCTGTTCATTATTGTTGTTCCTAAAGGTACAAAAGCCACAGAACGTTTAAGGTACCTACGTGTAGAAAGAATAAAAATGTTCCTTTTAATCCAAGAATAAGACACAAGGAATAGGCAGCTGAATACAAAGGACCAAAATATACCATAAAGATGCACCACTCTCAGAGAAGACCTGTCCAAGAAACTATTGAAGAAGTCCCTCCTGGGTGGCCGCAGTGGGATGAGTCGTCTGAGGACATCAACAAGCTAACAGATGGAGTTGGTTTAATTAAAGATGCTTTTGGAACCTGCATATAATTTATACTTACATATACATGTTGCAGCTACATGCACGCTAAACAGTAAGAACAAAAGTGCTTAGGTTTCTTTTCCCACTATTAGTGGCTTCAGCTTTCAGTCTCATGGAAATGCAGCTTTTTCTCTCAAGCGGCTGTAGCTCGCCTTGCTGTGCCCCTTCATGACCCCTGTAGCAGGCTCTAGGCAGCATTTTGAAGTCAGTTTTGTGAAGGGAATAGTACAGTAGCCATTTGTGGACATGGAATTGTTCTTTGCTGAGGCTCCTCTTCTGCTCTGCATGCCAAGAATGACATTGAAACAAAGCTATTAATGTAGTTTACTGTGCACCCACCGTTTTCCTGCCTTCCCAAAACGTATGCTCTGTCACCTTGCAATACCTTTCCTGTTTGAATGTGTCCACGAGACACTGACAAGGATTGCTGCTGTTACAAGCCAGGTCCTCACTTGCAGTAAATCACTGAAGTTAATAGAGCAATACCAATTTCTCCAAGCTGCACAGAATGATGAAAATACCTTTCTTTTTTTTTCCCCAACAGAAACTGCTTATTCAACAAGATCAAAACATTCTGTGAAACATAGAAACTTCAATCAAACTCCATTTATAAAAGAAATCAAAGCAAAGGAGATTTTTACCTCATTAAGAGAGAGCTTCTCAATATTTTTTATTTTGTTTTTTTTTTTTTTTTGCTTTGAAATTTAGATGACAAATTCTAATGTGGTGCTTTAAAAGGTGTTCTGGTTTAATTGATGCTAGGGAATCTTTTCACAAATACCCTTTAAGGGGTATTTGGAATGTTGGCAGTTTATTCTAATTCTGATTAAGATCAAGAGTAGTGCAAATTCCTGCATGTCTGAGGATTTTTGATAGATGTGCAAGTGCCCAGACCAGAAACCATTCCCACTGGTGAGGCCACAGAATGAGCACTGTGTTCAGTTTTGGGCCCCTCACTACAAGAAAGGTAATGAGATGCTGGAGCATGTCCACACAAGGGCAGTGAAGCTGGTGAAAGGTCTGGAGAGCAGGTCTGGTGAGGAGCAGCTGAAGGAACTGGGGGTGTTCAGTCTGGAGGTGGGAGGGGGAAGAGAGAGACACTGAGGGAAGACCTTTTCTCTTTTTACAACTACTTGGAAGGAGATTAGAGCTGTGTGGGTGTTGGTCTCTCCTCCCTAGCAACAAGTGATAGGAGGAGAGGAAATGGCCTCAAGTTGCACCCTGGGAGGTTTAGATTGGGTATGAGAAGAAACATGTTGACTGAAGGGGTTCTTAAAGACTGGAACAGGTTGCTTGGGGAGGTGATTGAATCCCCATCCCTTAACTGAATCCCCAACCCTTGGAGGTGTCAAAGAGGCAGAGATGTGGTGCTGAGGGCCTTGGTTGGAAGGGTTAGATAGTGGTGGGACTCAATGATCTTTTGCAACAAAGACTATTCTATGATTCTGTGATCACTGATAGTTTCTTGGTGTTTTCAGACATTGTCAAGGAATGATTAAGAATAGAGAAAATTTATTCCTAAGGTAGATTCCTACCTGTGGGCTCTCATCATGAGAAAAGTGTAAGGAAGAGCTTTCATTTCATACAATATAGTCCATAGTTGCATACCCACATGTGAAAGGCTATGCATTTATGGATGAAAATAATGCTAGTTTCTTTCCAGATGTATTTGTGTCTAATATAAACACACAAGATGATAATCATCTCTGTAAGCACAGCCAGTGAAACTTTGCTAGCCTCTGATAGCTGTGTCAATAACGACACAAAGGATGTGCAGCTGTTCTGATAGAAGCTTTGAGTTGTGTGTGGCAATGGAGTTATTGGCATCTTAGCTGCCCAGCAACACCCTGTAGCTTCAATGGGGATTTGAGGAAATGAGGAGGAAACTGAGAGTCTGGCTGAAGTTTAGGTACTTTGCTGTGGAAGTGTGCATGATGGTTTTGCAAGAGAGGCAGAAACAGTCCCACTGAGCCCGTGGCAGAGCAAGGTGGGTGAACGGGAAGGGAACAGGCAGGCAAATGTAACATCTCTTGAGAGGGCATGTTTAGAGTCAGGAAATTGTTTTGGTTAGAAAAAACTTTTAAGATCATCAAGTTCAACTACTATCTAACTCTGCCAAGTCTGGTGCTAAACTATGTCCCTCAGCACCACATGTCAGCCTCTTTTTAACTACCTGCAGGGATGGGGATTCAACCACCTTCCTGGGCAGCCTATTGCAGCCTCTGAGAGCCCTTTCAGTCAATAAGTGTCTTCTCGTATCCAGCCTAAACCTGCCCATATGCAACTTGAGGCCATTTCCTCTTTTCCCTTTGCTGGGATCTGCCCTCATGAAGCTGCTGTGGTGGTGTTTGGATTCAGTGCTTTCTAGGTTCTGAAGTTCTGATGATGAAATAGACATGATGCCCATCCTACTCATCTGTATTCCTTTGTAAGATCAGACAATGATGCAGTTACCCAGCCAAAATGGTGCCTGCTGGCTTAGGCAGCCTTTTGGCAGCAGCCATGAATGGTGAGGCTGCAGAAAGATTTGGAGACACTGAGATGTGCCTCTAAGGTGCTGCTCCTGCAGTCCTTGGAGAAATATAACCTTTATCTTTGATTAATTAAGGAAAAGAGGCAACACTGCCCCCTCAGCTTTGGCTGATACATGATTGTAGCGCACCACATGTCCATATAGATCTGACAGCCAAAGAGAAAGAGTAAACAAGAAATCTGGCCCATAAAATCAGGGAATGAATGTTCAAGGGCTGAGCAATGCTTGGATCTCATACACTACAGATGATTTATGCATTCTAAACATTTGTATATACAGCTATTTGAAAACATTACCTAACATCATTTTTAAACACCTGGAGGTGTTTCAAAGAGGCAGAGATGTGGTGCTAAGGGCCACGGTTCAGCACCAGCCTTGGTGGAGTTGGGTAGTAGTTGGAATCAGTGATCTTAAGGTCTTTTCCAAGCAAACCAATATAATGTTTTCTGTGATTCCATGTAATGGAACATATGTGTAGCATTTGATGTTTGTAACTTTGGTCAGTACTATTTCCCTGTGGTTCAGGTTCATTTCAGTGTGTGGAGATGTGGCTGGATGCAGATTTGCAGGCTCTACTCTTCATTAGTGTCATTTCAGAGAGGACCAGTGCTAGTTCTGCCACTTAGCATTCCATCTACTGCTGTTTACCTGCTCCTGGATTCCTCGCTGCTGTCATTGTACGCAGTTTTCTTTTGCTTTCTTAACATTAGTCTAGTTGATAGCAGTGAAGGATCCAGCCCAAAATGTAAACAACACCGTGGTGTAATGAGAGGTATAACAAGTTTCTTCAGAGCTACCTTGGATGAATTTCAAATTACCTAACACTGAGTCATAGCCACACATAAGCTTGGCTGAAACTGGGTACCCTGGGAATTCAGAGATGCAAGATGAGTTGATGCTGCTCATTTCAGTGCTGAATTTCCATTAATCTTAGAGATCTGCAATTCCTGCATCCTCTTGCAGGCAGGGAGTAAAACATTGTCAGTGGACATTTGCACACCTATTTGCAGTTATGTTCTTTTTTAGTAGCTGTGGAATTCAAGGTTCTGGATACCAACCTGTGATGCAAAACATAAAAGCATTTGGGAGCAAAACAAATGACTCAAGGGCCCCTTCTCTGTAGGGAATTTTTCTTCCTGAAGGGGACAGATCTGTTTTCTTTCCAAGTATAAATTAAAGAACAGGAGTTGCATTACTATTAGCAGATGAAACAGGGGCTTTTTCTTTGCTGTGCACTGATCAGGGTTTAGGATGTGAAACTGGAGCTGCACTGATTGTTTCACCACGATTCTTAGGCAGGGCAGATTTTTCCATGATGTTAGAACTATTTCTTGAGTCCACAGCATAAGTTATGAGGAGGAGGCTGGTCCCTTCTCTGAAGTAACCAGCCATAGGAGGAGAGGAAATGTCCTCCAGTTGACCATGGGAGGTTTAGGTTGGATATGAGAAGAAACTTCTTAACTGAAAGGGTTCTCAAAGACTGAAAGAGCCTCGCCAGGGAGGAGGCTGAATCCCTGGAGGTGTTTCAAAGAGACAGAGATGTGGTGCTGAGGGACACAGTTTAGCACAAGACAGAGATGTGGTGCTGAGGGACACCAGACTTGGCAGAGTTAAAAAATGGTTGGACTTGATGATCTCAAAGGGCTTTTCCAACCAAAACCATTCTATGAGTCTGTATTTGGAATTTGGGAAGGATACAGTCTGATACGGACTTTTGGTGAGTCACTATCCCTGGAGGTGTTAAAAACCCCCCTGTATAAACATGACACTTTAGGGCATGGTGGCGTTACATTGACAGCTGGACTTGATGAGCCTAGAGGTCTTTCCCTACCTCTAACGGTTCTGTGACTTTATGACTCTGTCTGTTTTATAATTTAACTTTTTTTTGATGTTCAGATACTGGAAAGATAAGTGACTCTTCAGAAGCTTTCCTAGACTTGGTGAGCAGCATAAAACCCTCCTCTTTCTTTTGTAGCCAGGTACAGCCTCTGGATGCTATCCGCCATTGTTAAGCAATTCAGAATATTTTAGCACATCTTTGCATTTTTTTCTGTCCCTTCAGGTTATGGTATTCATTAAAACCCAGTTCATTAATTCACTACTGTCCATGCATTCTTTCTAAGTGGCAGCACTAATATTAAAAGTTATCAGTTATTGTTTTCTTGCAAAGTATTTTGTTGTCTCAGCTTTGTAGAAGCCAAGTGCTTTAATTGCAGCTCTTAATCTTTCAAAGTGCTTTGCAAAGATGAATTAATTAATCATCATAACACCCTTGTTGAGCAGGTACAATTGTATTGGGCATAAACTGCAAGATTCTGTGCTTGCACCCAAGTTCCCAGCTAGCTCCCACATGGGCAGAGTGTTGGGAATACGGCAGAGGATTTCAGGCAGATTCTCTGATTTCCAGTAATTACTTGGGGAGAATATAGAGGCTGCAGAGCTGAGGTAGCTTCAGGGAGATGTGGCCCAGAAGAACTGGGGCACTGTGGGTGGTGAATGGAGACAGTGACCTCTGTCATAGAGCCCTTGAGGGTTAGGTAATATAGCGGTACCCTTTCCTGTGGCAGCAGATATCCTTAATTTAGTAGAAATCCTGCCCCTGCAGGTCTCTCCTTTACTCATAGTAACAACGTGCTCCTTCCCCTGAGCTCCCTTGTCCATAATTTAGCTGGGGGTCTGGCACCCTCCTCCTATGTTACCCATCCCCAGGGCTGAGAGGTTTGCCTGGGCATAAAAATCAATCTACATCAGCAAAAACCATTTCCCTTCCCTCTTAACACTAATGCCTGCACCTGAAGTCTGCTGTGGGAGCCTTCTACATGAAATGCTGTTCCTGGCTGAAATGGCAAATTGGAAGCAGTCGTGTGTCCTATAAATCTTTGACTAAAAAGATAGGTTGTCAATTTGATCAAAGTTGCACTGCAGAATAGCCCTAAGATGGAGTCTCTAAAACCCTACTTCACATTCTGCAGATGAGGATAAATTATAAGCCTCCTTGCTATATATTTCTCAAATCTAATGTACCTATGTCTGTAGCACCAGCTATAAATGGAAATGAATAGTCAGTTCTAGGGTGTTTTTCTGATGTACAAAGGTTCACCTGCTAATCTATCTCAAAAACCTCCAGTAAGATTTCAATTTGCATAATTTGGTGTAATTTTTTTTCGTATTTCTTCCTAATGGCTAATGAATGAAGAATAAAATTCATACTACTCTCAATAAGAACAAATAATTCACTGCAGAAAATGCAGCTGTTATCAATTACACAAGAGCCAAGGCAAATCTATTATCACATGTATTATACATGTGATATTAAAAAAGATTATTTTGGGGCCTTGTGTATTGTACCTATAGCTGAATTACAACTGGACATTATTGAATTATCATTTATCATAAAATCATAGAATGGTCTGGGTTGGGAGGGACCTTCAAAGGCCATCCAGTCCAACCCCCTCCTGCAGTCAGCAGGAGCATCCTCAACTAGATCGGATTGCCCAGAGCCCTTGTCAAGCCTTACCTTGTACATCTCCAGGAATGGGAGCCCCAAGCACCTCCCTGGGCAAACCCGTTCCAGTGTTCCACCACCCACATGGTAAAGAACGTGTTCCTAACATTCAATCTGAATCTGCTCTAATTTGAAGTTATTTCCCCTCGTCCTATCACTGCAGGCTTTTGTAAACAGTCTCTCTCCATCCTTCTTGTAGACTCGCTTCAGGTACTGTCAGGCTGCTATTGGGTCTCCCCAGAGCCTTCTCTTTTCCAGGCTGAGCAACCCCAGTTCCCTCAGCCTATCCTCATAGCAGAGGTGCTCCAGCCCCCTGATCATTTTCATGGCCCTCCTCTAGATGCACTCCATTAGGTCTATGTCTTACTGAATCGAAGGCGAAACTCTGTGGCTGATCTCTGACATTTTGCTAGGCTGTAGTTAATTAGATTCAGCGTGTGATGGTGAATTTAGTTTGTATTACTGCTGTGGGGAAATGCATGTAGGTTACTCAGTGCTGGGGTGCAAAATTAAGTGGGACAGGCTCCTGCAAGATTTATTTAGTTGGTTGGTTTTGGTTGTTTGGGGTTTTTTTAACTACATCTTCTTTTACACTTTATTGTCCATAAAGGCTTCAGGTTTTCCTTTATTTTCCCAGTAGACATTACTTGGATAAAAAATTGCTGTTGCTGCTCTGTGACTGGGGAAAAAAAAGCCAAAAACACAACAACAGCAACAAAATCCCAACTCTACAAAAGAGATCTTCTTCATGGTTTGTTGGAGGGAGAATTGACCATTTGCTGCACATTGCCAAAAGAATGAACTCCAAGTTCAAATTCAATGTTTTGTTTTCTCAGCAGGTGGGGAATCATTTCTTTCCTTTTGAATGAAATTTTAGCTGTCTGATTCGGAGCCAAAAGCTTTAAACAAAACAAAACAAAACGTACATGTTGTTTTAAAGCAAACAGTCAATAGCTCCAGTTTAAAGCATGGAGATAAACTTCTGACTTGGGCTAAACTTCTGACCTAAATTCCCAGCGACTGACCCCAGGTTTTCCTGTTAATGTGCTAGCTGTCAGAAAACTCTCATCAGCATCACAGCCAGGTGAAACTTTTCTGCTGAGCACAGCTGCATTTGGCCTATTGATATGACAGGCTGTCTAATCCACAGATATTTCTTCTACATCCCCCTCTCTGGAAATATTTGTTCAGCAAGTTAAACTTATTAACTGATTTTTATGTGTTGTTGGTTTTTTTTCCCCCCAGCTCTTGAAAGGCAATCAATTCCCTGGTCTCTAAGTGTATAAATTCTTTCTCATACATCATTTTTTCATCTCATTGTTCCCAATATTATAACTTCCCTCTTGGTGTGTTTGGGGCTGCATTGAAAAAGAGCAATTTCCACTGGAGTTTCGTATTTAGTGTTTGCTTACTTGTGCTTTGTGAGACTTTTTATAGCTGCTGGTGCCCTCAGGCTCCTGCCATGCTTCAGGGCAGGTGTGCCCAGGTAGGAGTATCCTAGTTCTGCCCAAATGAGACTCGAACAACTGATTGTGCAGATGTATTTTCTATAGGGCTACATTCATCCTTGCATCCAGCCACAGATCTGGAAACAATGGCAATTCTTTATTTATTTTCTTTTTGAGGGAGAGCCCTATAATTCATTATATATAAGGATGTTGCAATTTTCTTCTTTTCCCAAAAGATCATTTCCACAAACTGAATCATGTCTGGAAAGATATATTTTGGCTATCTCCAGAGCAAATGAATACAGAATGCAATTTATTTCTTCAGTTAACTATTTTGACAAAACCCTATCTACTCCATAATGAAAAGTTTTAAGGACTCAATTTATCCCTTTTCTTTTCTTTTCTTTTTAAATCATAACCTGCCTAACCATTTTAACACATTTGTTACTTGGTCTAGCCCAGAGCTGATGTGAATGCTAAAATAGGAAGGATGTGATTGCCCTCGATCCTTGTCGAGAAGACTATGGGGAATGGGATTCACACAGTTCAAACTTATTTTCTTTCTACTCCATCTTTAAAGCAGAGACGTGGCAAGTCTGTGCTGTAAGGCCAAATAAAAGAGTGAGCTGAGACTGAAGGCTCTTACTGCATCAGCAAAACGTCACCTGCCTGTTTAATGTTCCTCTGCTTCAGCTTTGCCGCCATTTCAAACTGCCTTTTTTTTCCCGGGTAGCTTCTCCCAAAGGCACAAGCACAAATCCTAATGAGAGGAGAGGCTACCCTGGCTTCTTTCCCTCATCCTCCCACGACAGAGTCAGGCCCTCATTAGCAGTTTCTGAGAACACTGACCACTAGTTTTTCATGTATCTGAGATTTCATGGTTGATCCTAAGCCAATCCTTCCAGCTGTAAAACAGGAAGCACCCTCAAGTTACATCTAGTGTGAACAGCAGAAATGCTCTGCATGTGTTTCTTGTTGCCTTCATCCCCAGGAGGCCAGATGTGTATGTGCTGCTGCCTTGTCATGCACAATGTCCCCAGCTGTCATCATTTGCACCTAACTGATGCCTGCAGCCTCTGATATCACATTGCATCTGCTCTGTGGGTGTTCACAGCAGTCACTAGGTATTTCCTCAGAGCCATATGTACTCACTTCTGTGTCAGTGGTGTTTGCTTCTCGCTTCTGACCTCAGATGATGGATGTGGAAAGCAGTTTTTGCTTCATCAAGAGCTGTGGCTAACAAGCCTGTCTCTGGCAGCACTGCCGCTGATTAAGGTGCATTCAGGGGTTGGTCTTACTGTTTTTATGGCGTGCTTGCAAATCCTAGTCCTGTGACCATACCCTTCTTGATGCTGGCTGTAGACAAGAGGAGTCCCTAACTGAGGTGAAATATCTGTAGTGTTGCTTTCTATAGATGATGTGGTTTGACTTGCTCATTATTTTTTAGTGCTGCATTTTATTTTGGCAGGCATCTTAGTGTGTGCAGGGGGATCAGTAGGCTTGCTGCACGTGACTAAGTGCTTACTTGCCTCTTTCCTTTTATGAGTGATGTCTTTATTTGTGGAGTCAAAGATGGAGTTTACAGGTGCCTGAGATGAGAGGGACAAAGTGGGAAATTGAAGTATAGCTTCAACTGTTCTTTTTCAGACTCAGTTCCTTGGAGTTCATCAATGCTAAAATTTCTTCTTTTCTGGGAGTTGATTTGGTTGGTTTTGTTTTGATTTTTTTCTTTTCAGTCTGTTATAGCTAAGAGTTCCACTTCCTTGCTACAAAGCACATAGTATTTTCAGCATTGAGAGTATGATACATTCTTGCATCTTGTGTTAAGGGTGAGTACACACAGTGAGGTTGGATATAAAGTGTTTGTAGTACAGTTTGTTTCAATCAAATGCTCTGCTTCCACTAGCTGAATCCCAAAGTCTCAGCTGTCTGATTCAGAGATGAGCAAGTCAGGGGACCATCAGCTTTCCAGAATGTCTAAGCCACACATCAAAAATCTTTGTGTATCTGAGATCCATTCAACTTATTTCTGGTGTGCCTTAGGAAAGGGAGGTGTAGCTTCCTCAAGGTCGTGCCACCCGGTTGTGGGAAGATCCTGGAGAACCCTGGATGCTGGACTCGCTAGGGCTCTCCTGACTCAGAGCTTCATTTGAGAGCAGCTTTCCAAGAGTCATCACAACCCTTCATCATGGGTTTTGTTTAGTCTGGAGAAAAGGAGGCTTGAGGGAGACCTTCTTGCTCTCTTACAACTCCCTGAAAGGAGGTTGGAGTCAGTTGGGGGTTGATCTCTTTTCCCTAGTAACAAGTGAGTAACTTGAGCAAGTGGCCTCAAGTTGCACGGGGCGGGGGTGGGGGGGAAGGGTTAGGTTGGATCTTTGAGAACCAATTCAGTCAAGAAGTTTCTTCTAAGACTGGCATGGGCTCCCCAGGGAGATGGTTGAATCCCCAGAGATGCACTGCTGAGGGGCATGGTTTAGCAAAAGACTTGGTAGAGTGAGATAGTGGTTGGACTCAACATGTTAAAGGTCTTTTCCAACCAAAATAATTCTATGATTTTATGTCAAACTCCCAGCCTGATCTGAGAACCTAATCTCCTTGAACAGAGCTGGGACATGTAAGGCATCTTGGAGGCAGTAAGAAGATGAGCTTCAAAGGCCAGTTGCTGGGCAATGGCCCAGGCAGGGGAGGGGGTTTGAACATCCAGATTTTGGATCAAACTGGTAAAGTTGGTAGAGAGCTACTCCTGTGCATTTACAGAGCTAGACCATGGCTTGTGTCACAAGGTGGCTTGCAAACAACTGTGTTTCAATTTCAAACTCTCCCAGAAGACTTTTGGGGCTGATGGGTTTTCTTCTGAATGCAGTTAGGTGATGCAGGACACAGCACCTATGAGCCATGCAGTGGAGCAATTCTTTCCTGGAGTCATTGGCTTTCAGTAATTTCTTTACAGCATCTGCTAGCAGCATTGGAAGCAATGCATGGAAACAGAGTGTGCTTAGAAAACCTTACCAGAACTAAGTGATTGCAAGTCCACAAGGAAAGAGAGCACTTCAACTATGCTATACCTTCTGCCTACAAACAGCAAAGGCAAGTAAAGAGGAAGTCTCTGATGCCTCTGAAGATTTGGAAAGGTCTCTGTTGACCTGGCCAAAGAGATTATCTCTGCAGGTGCAGCACAGATCTGAGCAGTTAAGACTGGCTTTGTTAGAGACTTCAGAAGGGAATGGAAATGAAGGAAGTGGATTCTGGAAAGCTAACTAAGCTATGTGAACCAAACCTAGAAAATCTAGTATTGGAGGGGTTTGGGAAGGCTCAGGCCCTGCACAGATGGCCTTGCTCTGTATGACTTTGCAGACATCAGTGCAATGTGTAGATCCAGGGAGAAGATAGCACTGCCTCTGAAGGGTTATTCAGAGAATGAGGTGGTGTGCCAGGAGAAGACAAATGAGCTGTCAACCTGAAAGTAAAGGGACACTTATTCATTCAAAGTTGGACACAGCTTCAGGAGCTAACATGGTGCCAGGAACAGTAGTATTAGCACTGCAGAAGATACCACAGATGGTTGAGGCAAAATGGTTAAAAGCCTAGGCCAACAGCTAGGAGATGGCTTGTGCTTTGGAAATGCATGAACCAAAAGTGTAGCTAACAAGGTGAAACAGAGCTTGTAAGAGCATCTGGGGAGGGATCATCTTTGGTTAAAAACACACCAAGCCCTTGTTACATGTGGCTGCTTTGGAGAGATTGACCTATCTGTCCCCTGGCAAGATGTGCTCAGACAGTTTTCCTCAACCCTTCTGACTCTCTCAGAGTCTGATCATATCTGCCTAGGGAACAGGATGCACTTGAACTGAATCTTTTGCTGGGAGTGGTTATGGGATCCCTTGCCACAACATGCAGAAGGCATCTGATTTTTCTCTCATTAATCAGTGCCTGCCTCTGTAACACCAGGGCACATCATTTCCAGCTTAATAAGTATTTCCAGAGGCAGTTAACCACTGGGGAATGTGCATTTTGATTATTTGCACATTTCCTCACCTCACCATAAGAGTTAAGGGTGCAAAGATGGAAGAATCACCAGAGTCCAGCCTATTCACCTGTGACTTGTATGACTCTCAGGAAGTGTGTAATTCCACTTTGCTCTTTATTAACATATTTTGGGTTGTTTAATT
Source organism: Colaptes auratus (assembly GCA_015227895.2). Classification (NCBI taxonomy): domain Eukaryota; kingdom Metazoa; phylum Chordata; class Aves; order Piciformes; family Picidae; genus Colaptes; species Colaptes auratus. Next base: position 15,733,297 of record CM037643.1, read on the forward strand.
GTTCCAAAGTTTGTGGCAGCTAGGTAGATACTGAAAAGAAAGCTCTAGATGGGCTGGTGTAAGTTTTAGCTCAGTTCATCAAGATTCAGTTTGGGTGTTGCACTCATTCTCTTGGAAATAATCATAGAATGGTTTGGGTTGGGAGGGACTTCCAAAGGTCATCCAGTCCAACCCCTTCTGCAGTCACAGGGACATCCTCCACTAGATCAGGATGCCCAGAGCCCTGTCAAGCCTCACCTTGAATATCTTGAGAGATGGAGCCCCAACCACCTCATCGGGCAACTGGTTCCAGCGTTTCACAACCCCCATGGTGCAGAATTTATTCCTAACATCCAACCTAAATCTGCTCTTCTGTAATTTGAAACCATTGCCCCTTGTCCTGTCACTGCAGGCCTTTGTAAACAGTCCCTCTTCTGCCTTCTTGTAGGTCCCTTCAGGTACTCAAAGGCTTCTATTAGGTCTCCCTGGAATCTTCTCTTCTCCAGGCTGAACAAGTCCAGCTCCCTCAGCTTGTGCTTGTAGGAGAAATGTTCCCTTTTTGAGGGCCTCTTCTGAATACAGTACTCCAGGTGGGGTCTCACCAGAGCAAAGTGGCAGAATCACCTTGACCTGCTGGCCATGCTTCTTTTGATGAAGCCAGGATGCCATTGGCCTTCTGGGCTGCAAGCGCACCTCGCTGGCTCATGTCTAGCTTCTCATCCGCCAGAACTCCCAAGACCTTTTCCGCAAGGCTGCTTTCTATCACCTCATCCCCCAGACTCTATTGGTAATAGCAATTGCGCCAGCCCAGGTGCAGGACCCTGTACTTGGTCTTCTTGCACCTCATGAGGTTCACATGGGGCTACCTCTGCAGCTTGTCCGTGTCCTTCTGGATGATGTCCCATCCCTCTAGCATATGAACAGTACCACTCAGCTTGGTGTCATTTGCAAAGTTGCTGATGGTGCACTCAATCCTACTGTCTATATCATGGATAAAAATATTAAATAGAACTGGTCCCACTGCAGACCCCTGAGGGACAGCACTTGTCACCAGTCTCCTCCTGGACTTCAAGCCAAATGAACAGGAATCAGAGTTTCTTGGCATTTGGTGAAAGCAGTATTTAATTGAAGATCTAGCTAGCAGTTACAGATGAATACTATTCCTCATTTTGCTTCTGGACACTTTAATCAACCTGCCTGCATGTTGGGATCAATCAGTTTCAGCAGTTGTGTTCATTCATCTTCCTCCTGCCATTCATCTTGTGGCAGCAAGGAGAACACTGTGTAATTGAACTTAGTTGAAATCTAATACAAGGACAAACCGTGACAAGCCACCTATAATCAGCTTGATTCTGAATTTTCAGAACTAGCACCAGCTTTGTATTTCCAGGAGGAGCATATCCAAGGATCCCACAGAGCTTCAGTGAGAAAGCTGGCAAAGAATGTGAGAACTGGAGCTGTGGAGTCTGGTTTGTGATTTGTTGGGTATTTTTACCATTTAGAGGCAGTTAAGAAAGAAATTGGGCTATCAGGTTTGCTTTCACTCAGCTTCTGCACTGTTTGTTTAATTCAGAAGGGAAATCCACACCTTAGTCTCCTGTGCCAAATGCACACAATGACATTTTGTGGTGTGCATTTGCACGTTGTTTGGGTTTTTAAGGCTAATGCATAAAGCTAGAGATGGAATCTCAAAACGTTTTCAGTGAAGCAAACTAGATTTTCAGTTCTCCTAAACTTCTCAGCATCTGATCAGCATTTCCACATGGGTTCCCTTGCAAATACCTGCGCTATCATCCTCTTCACAACTGGCCAAGAAAGCCAATGGCATCCTGGTTTGTATTAGAAACACAGTAGCCAGTAGGGTCAGGGAGGTGCTCGTTCCCCTGTACTCAGCACTGGTGAGGCCACACCTTGAGTACTGTGTTCAGTTCTGGCCCCCTCACTATGCTCTCTACAACTACCTGAAGGGGAGGCTGGAGCAAGGAGGGGGCAGCCTCTTCTCCTTGGTGACAAGGAGCAGGACCAGAGGAGATGATTTTAAGCTGTTCCTGGGGAGGTTCAGGCTGGATGTTAGGAAATATTTCTTCACTGAAAGGGGTTCCCAAACATTGGAATGGTCTGCCCAGGGCAGTGGTGGAGTCACCATCCCTGGAGGTGTATAAGCAGTGTGTGGACCTGGTGCTTAGGAACATGGTTTAGTGTTAACCTTTCATCAGTGCTGGGTCAAGGTTTGGACTGGATGATCTTTGAGGTCTCTTCCAACCGGATGGATTCTGTGATTCATGGGGTTATCCCTTCTTTGAAAGCAGGTTATTAACCACTTGGGTTTAATATGCTGTAAATTGTGTCTTGTCTTTGAAGTTTCAGCTAATCTGACTTGACTGAGCATTCCCACAAGGATGTGGCTTTTCTAAGCCTTCTAACATTGCAGATCGTCCTGACAGAATGTGAGGACATCACTATAAACAGCAACCAGCTTAGGGATACTGAAAGGATTTTTTTGATTTCTCTAAATCCTTTACTTTCAGTAGCAATTTTACACATGAATCAGAAAATTTAATCAAAAGTAAAGGATCTAAAACTTGGGGAGGAGAGGTTTCTATGTGCATGTGTTGGTGAGGGAATTGCAAAATGGTCCATTAAGGGCTTATGTCTTCCTCAAATACGATAATTAATGAGACATCTCTTCTGCTTGAGTGTTGTCACAGCACATTGCCAAGCTCTTACATCAGAGTTACCCTCCTGGGAAGTGTATGTGTGACCATTTTTTCAGACCACATCTAGTGAGAGGACACAATCCCTTATTATCAGGAAACAGCTCCCATTTTTCCAGCTGTAACAGCTAGATTCTACAAAACTTACTCCCCTTTCAATACATAGACAGCAGTATTTATGGTCCTAAGGTTGTTGGAATGTCATTTACTCTGATCAAACATATATAGGGTCAAGTAGAGTTCTTCAAAACACTATCAGTTGTGGGTACCAAGAGTGTTTTTCACATGCTGGTTGAAGAAACCTAGGAAAATCTCTGGGGTTTGCTGGGTTTTGACTGCTGTAGCTGTGTCACTGAATAACGAATGTATATCACAGGACTTGAAAAGAGAAATCCTTCCACTGAGTGTTTCATGCCTTGTAAAAACTGACAGAGTTTTACCAGGAGTCTTACAGTGTTTCTAGATAATCTAGCTAACAGCAGTGGAGTTTGCTCTCTCCTTATTTCATGCTTTTTGCCGAATTTTACTGACCTGGACATTAGTTTTTTTAATCCTGAAATGATTATCTCATTATCTTAACTCACCTAGTAAAATACTGAGATGTACCCCTTGTAATGCAACCCAGCAGCAGAGTGGTTTTCTAGATTTGAGAATGATATAGATCATAGAATTATAGACTCATTTAGGCTTGAAAAGACCTTTTAGGGCATTGATTCCAACCATTAACCCAGCACTGCCTGGTCTCCACTAGACCAAGTTCCTAATAGTTTCATAGTTTCAGTTAGGGTTGGAAGGGACCACAAGGATCATCTAGTTCCAACCCCTCTGCCATGGGCAGGGACACCCCACACTAGATCAGGCTGGCCAGAGCCTCATCCAGCCTGGGCTTAAACACCTCAAGGGACGGGGCCTCAACCACCTCCCTGGACAACCCATTCCAGGGCCTCACCACCCTCACGGTGAAGAACTTCCTCCTCACATCTAGCCTGAATCTCCCCACCTCCAGCTTCATATCTTTGGTGGGAGGTGGTGGGAAGAAGGTCAAGCTCAACTACCAATGAGCAGCAAAATTAACAACATGGTGACACCCCTTCTTTTGAGGTTAGTACTTTATATTCTTCAAAAGCAGTGATGATTTCACATTTATTAGGGGTAGCAGTACAAGCTTTTAGCTTTTTATTGCAGAAGTGTTTGGTACCAAAATTCTCTGTAAGCTCACAAGGTTAATAAAGGTACCACTAAATCTTACAGGACTGAATAATACCAGAAGCATCACCTGTCTTCTCCTTCAAAGGGCAGGTATGTTAAGGAACAGCAAAGAAGACGTAGTCATTGCCTGCCACATTCTGCTGCAGGTATAAGAAGTGCTAAAGCTAAATGTTTGTTCAACAGGCAAAAAGTTACCCAAACCATAAATAAAATTTACATCTGATGAGAAACTGATCACTGATATGGAAGGGAAAAAAAAGGGAAAACCTAAGCAGTGGAATAATATTCAGTCTTCAGTGCAAATAATACTCCAGTTCTTCCCTGAGTAACTATCTGGCCCAAAGATTTAAAGCAGAAAACAGTCAACTTTAAAGTAAGAAGGATGTGGAGGCTACAATTCACTTGCTGCACAGGGAGGGCAGGGAAACTTCAAAACAACCTAAAACTGAAGATGGGGGCGTTCCTGATTCTTCTGCTTTCTGCTTATCCATTTTACAATAAGCAGGTTTTATTTACCTAAATCCACACAGCAGAAGAGAATATAGAACATGGTATTCCTTCCTCTCTAAAAGGCTTCTCAAAGGTGCTGTGTGGAGTGTAAAATTTGGGTGCGGAAAGTTGATGTGAGGTTAGGGATCTGCTCTAAAAAGACCAAGCCTTTTCTTTTCTCTGTCTCTCATGGTTTAATTTATTGTAAACAACAAAAGCATTCCTCACTTGTGTGTGTGGGAATGTCTACATCATTGTAAATCAATGCAAACAGAGGAAAACTTTATATGCAGCCTGTCAACAGCAAATGTCAGTGGAAGAGCATTAGTAATAAATGTCATGGTGTGTTCTAATTACCTCCTACAGCTCTGCTCCTTTAGGGTAGCTGTTCTATCCACTGAGGTCATGCTGTGGTACATATTAATTAAATCTCTTCAATGTTATCTGCTGTTTCTGGAAGGCAGTAAATGTAATATGCAAAAGAGTAGTTTATCAGGAAAGAAAAGAACACATCCCCGAGCAAGGAAATATCTTTTATCTTTTGAAATGGATAGGATCTATTATTGAAGGAAAAAAAATAAATAAAATTAAAATGAGGGCCTGCTGGATTTTATGCTCTTAAGAGCATGATTTAGAATGAAACATTAGAAATACTGAAAAATATTTTGGGGGAAAAAAAAAAACAAAAAAGGTGGCACAGGAGAGGCCTTCTTACTCTCTAAAACTTCCTGAGAGGACGTTGGACTTGAGGTGGGTGTTAGTCTCTTCTCCCCAAAACCAAGTGATAAGACTAGAGGAAAAGGCCTCAAATTGCACCAGGGGAGGTTTAGGGTGGGCTGTGAGAAGCAGCTTCTTGACCAACAGGGCACAGGCTGCCCAGGGAAGTGATGGAATCTCCATCCCTGGAGGTATTTAAAAGTCAGAGATGTGGTGCTGAGGGACACGATATTAAAGGTCTTCTTCAACAGAAAAGATTCTATGATTGACTTGGCAGAGGAAAGGGAACTGCGGTCAGGCATGAAAGCACAAGAGCTGCAGTTGAGTAAATCAGTGTTTCTATTAAAATTACAACCTTGTAGAATCAGTGGCTGGTAAAGAAGCTTCAACACCCATCGGAACCAAATGTGGCTGCAAGCAGCAATTTGCCCACTGCACGGGGAGATTCTATTATGTCTGATGGAGAAACAACTTACTCCAATTTAAACCCTGCTAAAGTCAGCCAGTGGAAAACTGTGAGGCTTTCCCTTGATGCATGTGTCTAGCTCAGGGGTGTGATGACTGTTCTTAGGTATATTAACACACAGGCGTTTTTGACAGCGCTATTTTTAACAACTACTTCTGCATCTTCGTTTCATGGGGAAAAAAAGGGTATCTGCAGAGGCAAACCCCACCTATTTCTCAGCCAGGAAACAGGATCACTGCTTGGCGACTCTGCAGAAAGTGGAATTTTTCTGCAAAGTGTCTGAGGGAAGTGAGAACACAATTTGGGTTTGAGGTAGCTTGCTCTCATGTCTGTTCAATACTGCCAAAATAAATATTTCTTAAAATTTTTGAGGGCCTCCAGAATCAATAAAGAGCAGCTTGTTCTAGGAGCAGGGAGTTGATCTGGAGTGAGGAACTCACTGTACTTAATTAGCAAACAATTAGAAGCACTACAATCCAGTTTCTTTGGCTGCCTACTAGCTAGGCTCTTTCTTGTGCCTTGCTCTGGGGCAATTAAAAACTGGAATTTCCATTACACTCAGCTCTAATGCCCATCTAAATCATGAAACACAAACAGCTTTTACTGAAGTATGTTTGCTTGGGGGTTTTAGGATTATGTTTGCATCACAAACACTGGAGGACAAATATTTAGGAGAGCTCAATGTGTTTAAGAATACCATTCCCAGGAAAGCTCAGGAGCAAGCAGTTCCTGTTGGTCCTAGATGTGCACAGCTGTTCCAAAACATGGTTACTACTTTAAGTTTTTGAGAGGCTAATCAGTTAGTCTTTTAATTATCATGGAAGCATAGAATGGGTTGGTTTGGAAGGGACCTTAAAGGTCATCTAGTTCCACCCCCCTGACTATGGCAGAGACATCTCTTACTAGACCATGTTGCTCCAGGATCCATCCAATGTGGCCTTGAACCCTTCCAGGCTTGGAGCCTTCACAGCTTCTCTGGGAAACTTGTTCCATTGGCCAAAACACTTTGTGTGCAGCATTTGATAAGGTACAGAGGTGCAGCTCTGTTGGTAGCACTAATGTAATTCCTGTATTTTGCAAAAACCCTTGGTCAAATCTGGACTCTGTTAAGCTGTACTCTGGGTGGAACTCTTGACTGCACAGTGATATGATCATAGAATCACAGAAGCATTCAGGTTGGAAAAGACCCTCAGGATCACCAAGTCCAACCAATAACCCTGCTCTACAAAGTTCACCCCTAAACTATATCCCCAAGCACCACATCCAAATGACCTTTAAACACATGAGCAGACGGTGTGCTCTTGCAGCCCAGAAGGCTGACCGCATCTTGGGCCACATCAGAAGCAGCATGGCCAGCAGGTCAAGAGAGGTGATTCTGCCACTCTGCTCTGGTGAGATCTCATCTGGAGTACTGCATCCAGCTCTGGAGCCTTCAGTGCAGGAAGGACATGGAGGAGGTCCTCGAGGAGAGCCACAAAAATGATAAAGGGGCTCGAACACCTCTGCTGTGAGGACAGGCTGAGGGTGCTGGGGTGGTTGAGCCTGGAGAAGAGCAGGCTCCAAGGAGGCGCAGTAATGACCTTCCAGTACCTGAAGAGAGCCTACAAGAAGAATGGAGAGAGACTGTTTACAAAGACCTGCAGTGATAGAATGAGGGGCAATGGCTTCAAATGAGAGAAGAGCAGATTTAGATTGGATGTTAGGATCAAGTTCTTTACCATGAGGGTGGTGGAACACTGGAACAGGTTGCCTAGGAAGGTGGTTGAGGCCCCATCCCTGAAGATACTTAGGATGAGGGCTCTGAGCAACCTGATGTAGTTGAGGATGTCCCTGCTTACTGCAGAAGGGGGTTGGACTGGATGAGCTTTGGAAGTCCCTTCCAATCCCAACCATTCTATGATTCTTTAATGTTGATCATCTTGGGGTTGACAGACACAGATCTTCACCCACATGCGCATGTAGACTGAGCACAAATAATACGAGAGTACCCACATACAGCTAGATTCTGGTAAAGTTAGTCATCAAGTAGTGCTTAGGCTGGAAGAGCAATGCTGAGACTGTTCCCCTCAGCTTAACAGTTCTAGATACTAGCTGCTGACTGTAGATGGTAGAGAAAGCAATGCTTGAGATGGTCTCTGCAGAGCTGCTGAAATTGTTCAAGTAGCTCACTACAATCTCACATACCTGAAAATGGTGCTTGGATAATCAAAGGCAACAGCTAGCACAGTAGTATTACCATAAATTATGACTTTAAGGGGGATACTTTGATCTCCTGCCAAGCAATTACAATAGGTAATGTTTAACTAGGTGTTAACATGAAGGAGAATTTCTTTCTTCCTTGTTGCATTATTCAAGTGTTACAAAGTGAAGCTCAAAAGGTGAAATGGAGAAAAAGAACACAGTGGAGGAGCATCCCCCTGCTATGCTACCACTCAGCTCAGGTCTCTGGCTTAGTCCTTGAAAGCCCAAGGACCAAGTCCCTAGGGGGGTTTCTGGGGTTTAGATCTTGCCAGAAGTGGTTGGGGCGGGGCACAGCCAAGACAGAGCTGAACCAGCCAATGGCGTATTCAATACCATACTGATCTCATGACTGCTGTGCAAGGGAAAGGACAGTTCAGGCAAGTGTGAGTGTTTCAAGTGAGAAGCTGTGGTGGGGCAGGGTAAGGTAGATGGGTCAGGCTGTGGTGGTCAGTAACAGGTTTTATTCTTTATTTCATCAGTATTATTGTTAGTCCTTTCCCTCTATCCCCTTCTCCCTTTGTGTTGTTCTGTTAAACGGTCTTTACCTCAACCTGTGGGTTTTATCCCCTTTTCTCTCAAATTTCCTTCCCATCCCACCAGGAGGGTGGGGGTGGGCAGTTGTGTGTGTGTCTTTGTGGAACTCAGCTGCTGGCTGGGGTTAAGCCATGATACTTGACTTCATTTCTTTACATTCTGTCATCTCAGCATATAAATATTTAGCTATGAATATGCTTGACAGCTTGTCTTCATCCTGTGCCTATACAGAAGGCTCCTGCTGAAAACCACCACCACTTGTGTCTCTCAGTCTGTCCTGAATGTCCATTAGTATAGAGATGTGGTCTAATGGGCCCAGTATCTGTTTTGATCTCTGCACACATTACCATTTCTCAGGCTCTGGGTACCTAGCAGGTGATTAGAAGCCATGGGCACCTTAGCCTCCTACTGCTGGCTGCATTTCTTGATCAAGAAGTAAGGACTTCTTGTGGTATTTGCATGGGAATGGGAATGGGAATCTCATCATGGTAAGAATCACAGTCTTGTTTCATTTGGAAGAGACCTTTAATATAATTGGGTCCAACCATCGAGCTAACACAACCCTGATGACTAAACCATGTTCCAGACTGCCCTGTCCACACATTTCGTAAACACCTCTGGAGATGGTGACTCCACCATTTCCCTGGGCAGCCTGTTCCAATGCCTGGCCTCTCTTTCAGTAATTTTTCTTCTTTCCTAACATTCAACCTAAACCTCCCCTGGCACAATTTCAGGCCATAGCAGACTATCTGGATATCTGTACTGGTTCTTGGCTGTAGCTCAACACTCATCTGTTTTCACCAGGGGCTGGGTGCCATCATTGTCCTTCCTCAGCAGACATAAGGTGAAAAAGTCACCTTAGGCAAGGTAAACAAAGAAACTGCTTTATATTTTCTATTATGAGTGCATAAATTCTCTCTCCAAAGCACCAGGAAATAGGCGTGTTACAAGTGATTGTGAGTTTGAATCTGGTCCTTGTTAGGTGACCTTCTCAAATAGTGGCTTTGTGCTGATAAAGAAATAGAATCACCTCAGACACAGAGGTCTTTTTACATCAGTACTTCTGCTAGGTTCCTTTCCTCTTCACTTGAGGTAGTAGCAGCATCAAACAAAAGAAATTTATGCCACTAACGATGTTGCAGCTGTCCAAAGACATCTGCTCTTTTTACTGCTGTACATGGTTTAGTGATGTGACAGATGATCTAGTTAAGATCATAGCACAAAGAGACAGCCTGGGAGTCAATTTGCACAAAGATGGGAGCTACTTTCTGCCAGAAGTTCGTTAGCAAGTCAGTGAGCATACACAGCTGCATACAGATTTACAAGCATTGCTCTTTATTACATCAATTTGTGTCTTTGATATCACTGAGGCCACTCCAATTGATTGTCCAGTTGGTGATTTGACTTACTGAGACACTGCAGCATTTTGAGTGAGCAGCATCAAACATCTCAGGAGCTTCGTGGTCAGACTACTAGGCTGTTTCTTTTCATTTTCTCTCTCTACAGAATCACGGAATGGTAGGGGTTGGAAGGGACCTCTGAAGATCAAGTCCAAACCTCTTCCTAGAGCAGGATCACATGCACAGGAATGCATGTGGGTTTTGAAAGTCTCCAGAGATGGAGACTCCTCCATCTTTATGGGCAGCTTGGTCCAGTGCTCTGCTACACTCAAAGTAAGGAAGTTCCTCCTCATATTTAGATGGAACTTCCTGGGTTCAAGTTTATGCCCTTTATTTCCTGTCCTGTTACTGGACACCACTGAGAAGACTCTGACTCTACCTTCCTGGCACCCACCCTTTAGATATTTGCAAGCATTAGTAAGATTCCCCTCTCAGCCTCCTATTCTCCAGGCAAAACAGCCCCAGGACTCTCAGCCTTTCCTCATGTGAAAGATGTTCCAGTACCCTCAGCATCTTAGTGGCCTTGCGCTGGACTCTCTCCAGTACATCTTTGTCTTTTTTGAGCTTGGGAGTCCAGAATTGGACACAGTGCTCCAGGTGAAGCCTTGTGAGTGCAAAGTATAGGGGAGAGGAGAACAGGCATCTGACAACTTCATGCATGTGACAAAAGTAGGCACGCCTCATGGGCTCCACTCGTGCAACCATTTCCCACAACCATCTGCAGAGGTACAGCTCATGTTATAGAATAGAATAGAATAGAATAGAATAGAATAGAATAGAATAGAATAGAATAGAATAGAATAGAATAGAATAGAATAGAATAGACCAGACCAGGTTGGAAGAGACCTTCGAGATCATCGTGTCCAACCTATCATCCAACACCACCTAATCAACTAAACCATGGCACCAAGCACCCTATCAAGTCTCCTCCTGAACATCTCCAGTGACGGTGCCTCCACCACCTCCCCAGGCAGCCTATTCCAATGGGCAATCACTCTCTATGTGTAAAACTTCTTGTTGATCTGATATTACTTTACCCTGCTGATCATTTCCACAGCAACCATTCCTTTCCCAGACTCACCACTACAAAACATGTTAAAATTTTATTAGCTCATGTATGGCAAGAAAGGGAGCTCCAGGGAAAGGCTGTCTTTTGGTTTAGCTCAACAGTACCCAATATTCCTTCAGTGCTGGTTTACCTTGACAGAAGGAAAAAGTTTGCACCCAATGGCTCATTTATTAATCTATAGCTGGACGTGTTCATTGCTGTGAGGCATTGGAACAGGCTGCCCAGGGAGGTGCTAGAGTCACCATCCCTGGAAGTGTTAAAAAAAACTAGTAGATGTGGCACTCTGGGACAATGGCAATGGAGATGCTGGAGACAAGATTGGACTTGATGATTTTAGGGGTCTTTTGCAACCTTAATGATTCATCACATTTAGGTGTGTGATTTCAGCCTACAGGCACACACTACAGCTGTATGGCTGACAGAATGTGGCTGAGCTTGGAGCTGGGGGCAGGAGCACCTAGAGAACTCCCAGCTGGGTCTCCACCTGTGCTGAAGGCTTCCTTTGGAAAGACACTAGCAGTGGATGAGGTTCAAATCCAATCAGTTATTCTAACAGTGTAGATGGATATGAGATTTAACAAAGCCAAGTGCAAGGTCCCGCACATATGTCAGGGAAATCCCAAGCACAAATACGGGCTGGATGGAGAACGGATAGAGAGCAGTGCTGAGGGATGCTGGGTGATGAGAAGCTCACCATGAGCCAACAATGTGCACCTGCAGCCCAGAAAGCAAACCAAATCATGGGCTGCATCAAAATCAGCATGGACAACAGGTCAAGGGAGGTGATTCTCACCCTCTGCTCTCCTGGGACCGTACCTGGAGTGCTGTATCCAGCCCTTCAGCCATCAACATGAGGAAGGCATGGAGCTGATAGAGCAGGTCTAGAGGAGGGTCACAAAGATGATCACTTCTGAGAGAGTTGGGGTGGTTCAGCCTACAGAAGAGGAAGCTCCAAGAAGACCTTCTAGCAGCCTTCCAGGATTTGAAGGGGGCTACTGGAAATGCAGAGAGGGATGTTTTACAAAGTCATGGAGTGATAGGATGAGGGGTAATGGCTTCAAACTGGAAGAAGCTCAATTTAGATTTGACATTAGGAAGAAATTTTTCCCCGTGAGGGTGGAGAGGCACTGGGAGAGTATGTCCAGAGGAGTCAGAAATGTCCTTTCCCTGGAAGTGTTCAAAGCCAGGTTGGATGCAGCCTCGAGCAAGCAGGAGGTGTCCCTGGCCATGATAAGGGGTTGGAACTAGCTGATATTTACAGTCCCTTCCAACCTAAACCATTCTGTGATTCTCTGATTTCCAGCAATGCTGTAGAACATTGAATGTAAAAGTCTGAGTATCACCTTGACTTTTAAATATCAGCTTTGCTCTACCAATCCATTCTTAGTTTATTAGTTACATCACACTTTGTGTTCATGCCATGAAGCTTTTGATTATCGCCCCGCCCTTCCTTTCTGTGAAGTATTGATTATTCATTCTTCTTAGGTGGAGGAAGGGGAAGGAGGAGGAAAAGAGTTTTTAAAATGGGGATATATTCAGCTCTACAGTTGTAAGCACCAGTGGTATTTGTATTTGTTGGGATTTAGCAGAGTACTATCAACAGCATAAGGGAAAAGGGATTCATAAGAGATGCGATCTTCCTTCATTGGCAGAGAACAAACTGCAGCTCTTCTCAAAAGGAGGAACATTTGTATTGGGCACCGTGGTTCTGACAGATTAGTAATAAAGCTGCAGACTGTTTCCTTTGAAATCTGTGGTTCCAGAAGATTTATGATGGGCCTGAGAGCTCTATTTGATTCTGCTCAAAATTTCAGCCATGAAAAGCTTAAATCTGAAACTCTTTTGAAGAGGGTCTAAAGTAATTGAAAAGATAATTTTGAAGGGGCTATGGCTTTAAAAAGTATTTGTTTCAGGGTTAGGAGTTCTGCAATGAATTTTGTGCCTCTCACAAGAGCTGTAATGTACTTGTGACATAGCTTAAGGCCAAACGCCCGCCACTACTTTCAGGTAAGTGATTTACAATGTGCTTGTGCCTTTAAATAAGACATCTCGACTTCTCTCTGAGCTTTTTCCTGTCAAACCCAACAATTGCCAGTCTTCAAGTCCCCCATACTATCTTTCTTTAATCAGCTACCTTTTGGGTTAGGTTTTGCTGCAAGCTTCACTGTATAGTAACATTAAAAACCAGTCCCATTTTAGAAGAGAGGTCTTTAAATCTGGATGGCTGCTTGTGTTATGCCTTTTTGCTTGGTTTATGACTGCTGAGGAAAAATGATGCAGATAAATATATTTTTAAGCTATCTTTAAAAGACAGTAAATCCTGCCTACACTATTTTCTTTAATGCCATTTATTGACAATGACTGAATGTACCATCTGTGCAAATGCTGTGCTCTAGTCAGACAACAACAACAAAATTCAGTTCACCTCTGTCTTGTAACCACTGCAGCAAAAATGATGGCATAAGAGCTGTTGTGATCCTTAGGGTCTCTTCCAACCTAAACCAGGGAGTGTCTCAGGGTGATTTGTTTGCATTGAGGTTGATGATGGTGATGATAGAGCATTATGGGTAACAGTCAGGGGGAAGGCCAACGAGGCAGATATCTTGGTGGCAGTCTGTTACAGACCACCCAGCCAGGATGAAGAGACAGGTAAGATAATCTTTAGGCATCTGGGAGAAGTCTCATGAGTGCTGGCCCTTGTTCTCATGGGGGACTTCAACTTCCTTGCTGGAAATGCAACACAGCAGAGGGGGAGCAGTCCTGCAGGTTCCTGGAGTGTGTGAAGGAGAACTTTCTGGCTCAGCTGATGATGGAACCAAGTAGGGAAGGCACCTGCTGGACCTGATGTTTGTGAACAGAGAAGGACTTGTGGGTGATGTGATGGTTTGGGGACATCTTGGGCAGAGTAGTCATGAAATGACAGAGTTCTCAGTTGTTGGTGAAGAGGGGTGTCAGCAAAACTGCACCTGGGACTTCCAGCAGCAGACTTTGGCCTGTTTCAGAGACTGGTGGACAGAATCCCCTGGGGGGGAGTTCTGAAGGGCCAAGGAGTCCAGGAAGGCTGGACACTGCTCAAGAGAGAAGTCTACCATTCCCTGGGCAGCCTGTTTCCATGCCACTTAGTGTTTAACTGGAGGCTAAACTATCACGTGGCCAGATCAGTGGCCACAATATGAAGCATCCTTAGTTTTAGGACCTCAGCTGTCTGTTGCATCTCTTTTTATTAGAGAAAGCACATCTCAGTGATCAGGTCACTCACTTGCATTTTCAGGTTCTACCACAAAACCAGGCTGGGTTTCCCTTTCATGCTACATCACAGAATCGCTTCTGTCAGAAAAGACCTTTGAGATGATCAGGCCCAACCATTAACTAGCTCTACCACATCAAGTGCTAAACCATGTCCTTCAGCACCACATCTCTATCTCTCCAGGGACTGGGATTCAACCACTTCCCTGGGCAGCTTGTTCCAGTGCTTGGGAACCCTTTCAGTCAACAAGTTTCTTCTCATATCTAACCTAAACCTCCCATGGTGCAGCTTGAGGCCATGTCCTCTCATCCTCTCACTTGTTCCCAGAGAGAAAAGACCAACACCCACTTTGCTCCAATCTCCTTTCATGGAGCTGGGGAGAGCCAGGTCTCAGTTCCCACAGCCGCTCCTCACAAGACTTGCTTTCCAGACCCTTCACCAGCTTTGTTGCCCTTCTCTGGACCTGTTCCAGCACCTCAATATCTTTCTTGTGGTAAAGCCCCCAAAACTCAAGATGTGGCCTCCACAGTGCTGAGTGCTGGGGGACAATCACTTCCCTGGTCCTGCTGGTCACACTGTCACCTCTCCTGCCTTTGTTTCCTCCAACTACATGGGGCTGCCAGTGTAATATTTGCACTTCTCACACTCTACAAACATGTTGGGCATCAGGACCTCATGCAACCATCAAATGGCCTCAGCTGAATGGATTCACATCATGTTAAGACATTTCACCTTCTAGATAGCCTTTTCCTTTCTCTAAGTTTTAAGTGGTGGTGGTTTGGTTAGTGTTTCATCCAATCATGGAGTCATTTCATTTGGAAAACAGGATCTGGACAGGTTAGGTTGAGGCTAATTATATGAAGCTCAACAAGGCCAAGTGTCAGGTCCTCCACCTGGGTTACAACAACCCCATGGTAAGCTACAGAATTGGGGATGTGTGGTTGGAAAGCTGCAATGTGGAGAAGGACCTGGGGGTGTTGTTTGACAGTTGACTGAACATGAGTCAGCAGAGTGCCCAGGTGGCCAAGAAAATAATGACATCCTGGCTTGTATTAGAAACACAGAGGCCATCAGGGAGGTGATCATTCCCCTGGACTCAGCACTGGTGAGGCCACTCCTCAAGTTTTGTGTCCAGTTCTGAGCCCTTCACTGCAGGAAGGACGTTGAGGTACTGGAGCATGTCCAGAGAAGGGCAGCAAGGGTAGTGATGGACCTGGAACACATGGCCTACGAGAAGCATCTGAGGGAGCTGGGATTGTTCAGTCTGGAGAAGAGGAGGCTGAGGGGAGGCCTCATTGCTCTCTACAGCTACCTGAAGAAAGATTGGACTGAGGAGGATGCCATCCTCTTCTCCTTGGTGACAGGCAACAGGACCAGAAGAAATGGTTACAAGCTGTGCCAGGGCAGGTTCAGGCTGGGTATTAGAAAATATTTCTTCAGTGAAAAGATTCTCAAAGATTGGAATGGTCTGCCCATGGGAAGTGGTGGAGTCACCACCCCCAAGGGTGTTTAAGCAGTGTGTGGACCTGGTGCTTAGGGACGTGGTTTAGTGTTGACCCTTCATCAGTTCTGAGTTGAGGGTTGGACTGGATGAGCTTTGAGGTCTCTTCCCACTGGATGGGTTCTGTGATTCTGTGAGAAAAACCTTTAAGATCAACTATTAACTAACTCAACAGTTTCTGCCACATGGGAGCACTGCCGGCTCAGTGTTACGACTCGCTGAACAGCACATGCCCAGAATGGGAGGCTCGTAAAACAGTTGATGGGGGATTTGTGTGGGGTGGATTAGGAGTGACGGGAACGGCAGAGGCCATTTTCCACACGCTGTGCTATAAACCTCCACGAGGGCAATCGCAAACTAATTAAAGGGATCCTGCTGAAATGAAATTTGTCTTTATTGCTCTCACTTGAACAGCTTGGAATGCAGTAGTATAAGCAGAATATAAGACTTTAATCGTAAGGTACAGTAGGAGTACTGAATATTTCCCACTCTTTAATTAAAAAGGCAACAATATAATGAACAAGGTGAGATCAGCAAAGGTCATCAATTCAAGCTGATCCAATATCTGGAAACAAGCTTTCCAGGTATCTCCTCACACTTCACATTGCCTCTATATGGTGAGCACTTTCTCTGCAGGTGTCAGCACCCTGCAGCTCTGCTGAGCACCCAGTGCTATGCAGACTAGGGTTTGCTGTGTCTGTTTGCCATCTTTATCACAGAAATCATCTTGGCTGGAAAAAACCGCTAAGATCAATGAGTCCAACCATTCTCTAACTCTACCAAGTCTGCAGCTAAACCATAGCCCTCAGTACTACAGCTCTACCTCTTTTGGTGTTAGGATTGAAACACTTACAGCCACAAGGTCTGAAGCTGTAGCAATATTCACGTGTTAAGAAATGACTAAAAGATGGTTCCTGGCTTTAAATAAACTAGGTGCAGCACTCTTCCAACTTGTTTCTGTTTTCAGACTTTCCCAAGTGCCCATTCTTTGTCAGAAGAGGAGACAGCAGATGTCATAACCTTGACCCATAGGCCAAAGAAAATAACTTTATGTTGTCCCAGAGTCACAGAATGGTGGAAACTGGAAGTGACCTCCAGAGATCATCTAGGCCAACTTTCCTGCTAAAGCAGATTGACTTAGATCAGGTTGCACAGGAATGTGCCTAGACAGGTTTTGAAAGTCACAAAGGACATTGAGGTGCTGGAGTGTGTCCTGAGAAGGGCAAGAAGGCGGCTGATGAGCAGCTGAGGGGACTGTGGTTATTCAGCCTCGAGAAGACTACATTGCTCTCTACAACTCCCTGAAAGGATTTTGGATCCAGGTGGGGGCCTCTACTCCCAGGCAATAAGTGATTAGCTGAGAGGAAGTGGCCTCAGGTTGTACTGGGGAGGTTTAGATTGGACATTGTGAAAAAATTCTTCACAGGGTCCTTGGGTACTGGAACAGGCTGCTCAGGGAAATGGTGAAGTCACCATCCCTGGTGGTGTTTGAGATGTTTGGGTGAGGATCTTAGGGACATGGTGTGATGGTTGTCTAGAAGGAGGATGTTATCAGTGGACCAAATGACCTTAAGTCTTTTCCAGCCAGGCAAATCTGTGATTCTCTTGACCTGGGGAGCCCAGAACTGGAGACAAAACTTTAGGTGCAGGTTTATCAGGACAGAATAAAGGGGGAGGAGAACCTCCCTCAACCTGCTGGCTGCACTTTTCTTAATGCACCACAGGAGACCACTGGCTTTCTTGGCTAAGGGGACACATTGCTGGCTCATGGTGAAATATTCTAGGGTTTTCAAATGTTTACCTTGTCTCCTGAAATTTGGAAAAAAAATAAGCAATATGGGTAGAAGAGGAGAATTGGTGTTAACATGTGTGAGATAATTGTGAGGTCTGCTCTGGTGTGTACTCCATTAGATGCTGATGGTTTCTTTGTAAGAGTTTTATTACAAAAGCAGACATCTGGTACTTTAGATGAAAGAAATGGAGAAGTCTTCCCCCCATCCCCCCCCATGCTGATGTACAAATTACAAACAATTCCTCCTCCTAATATTTAAGGCTGATTTTCCGTGCTCACACACTCTACCTGTGAAATCTGCTCCAAGAATACATTTTAATAGCCAAGTTCTTAATGTTTAGAAATAAAATCCAATAATGGAAATGATGATAGAGTGAAATTCCCCCCTTGATTTGAGGTCTGTTAGAAAGCTCAGGTAGAACAAAGGACAACAAAGCTGATGAAGGGTCTGGAGAACAGGTCTGGTGAGGAGCGGCTGAGGGAACTGGGGTTGTAGTCTGGGGAAGGAGAGGCTGAGGGGAGACCTCATTGCTCTCTACAACTCCCTGGAAGGAGGTTAGAGTAAGGTGGGGGTTGGTCTCTTCTCTCTAGTATCATATGATAGAGTGAGAGGAAATGGCCTGAAATTGTGCCAGGTGAGAGTTAGTTTGGAGATTAGGAAAAAATATTGGTGGTCAGGCATTGGAACAGGCTGCCCAGAGAGGTGGTGGAGTCACTATCTGTGGAGGTGTTCAAGAAACTTGGGGACATGGCACTTGGGGACATGGTTAAATGGCCATGGTGGTGTTTGGTTGACTGTTTGACTCATGATCTTAGAAGTCTTTTCCAACCAAAACAATTCTATGATTATTTTATTACTTTTTGGCAAATAAGTGTGTGCTTGTCACTTGGCTTTCCACATGTTGACAGAGTTTAGCAGCCTCTACTCAGCTGAACAAGATATTACCTAGGTAATCCAACTCATTTATCTTCAGCAGCACAACTTGTACTTGGCATTATTCACTAGTGGGGCCTGGTAGACTGGAGTGGATTAGTTTTTTAGCAGCAATGTGTATAAGTTTCTCTTCAGCTGTAAAAAATACTGAAAGCTGTACATTTAGACAAAACCCAGCTCACTTCAGGAGACACCATCTGCAGTACTCACAGACCCTGTTCTCCACTCCCTTCTCTCCCATGTATACTAATGTGACCACAGACAGCTGTGTCATAGGAGTGATGGGACAGACTGGTGTGATAGATCAGACTTTCAAGTTCTGAATGCCCAAGTGCTTTCCAGTCTGTTAGGAATGAAAGCTCATTACTGTCATATCACTACGAAACCTCATATCAACAGCTTGCTGAACATACGCCAGCAGTGCGGCCAAGAAATCCCACAGCATCTGGGCCTGGATCACAAATAGTGTGACCAGCAGAACCAGGGCAGGGATTGTCCTGCTGTACTTGCCACTGGTGAGGCCACACTGTAAGTCATAGATCATAGAATGGTTTGGGTTGGAAGGGATCTCCAAAGGTCGTCTAGTCCAACTCCCCTGCACCAAGCAGGGGCATCCTCAACTGGGTCAGGTTGCCCAGAGCCCTGTCAAGCCTCACCTTGAATATCCCCAGGGACTGGGCTTCAACTACATCCCTGGGCAACTTATTCTAGTGTTCCACTACCCTCATGGTAAAGAACTTGCTCCTAACATCCAATCTAGATCTGCTCTTCTCTAGTTTGAAACCATTGTCCCTTGTTCTATCACTGCAGGCCTTTTTAACCAGTCTCTCTCCAGCCTTCTTGTAGGCCCCCTTCAGGTACTGGAAGGTCGTTATTAGATCTCCCCAGAGCCTTCTCTTCTGGGTTCAGTTTTGGGGTCCTCACTCCAAGAAAGACATTGAGGTGCTGGAGCAGGTCCAGAGGAAGGCAGTGAAGCTGGTGAAGGGTCTGGAGATCAGATCTTTTTCATTCAATGGCTGTCCATAGTTTTAGACTAACAGGTCTCGCAGAGGACTGAGGAGTGTTGTGACTCTTTAGCTTTAAGCTTAAAGACAGTCAGTGATTTCTCCCCACAGTTTAGAAGCACAAGATTTAGGCAGGATATTCCCTACCACTCCCTAATCAAAAGAGGATGTTGGAAAAAAAATTTGTCCCTGCATAAGAAAAATATACCTTTGATGTAAATGTCTAATCAATGTGGATCTGTCAACCTGTTTCAGGAGAAAGATGTTTTCTTTCTCCTCTCCTCTAGGCAACACTGAATCATTAAAACTGCCTTTTGTTTGTTTACAGTGAGGTTGACCTCATGAGAACACAGATGCCATGCATGACAGATTTATTGACAATGCTTTGTTTGGGGCTCTACCGTGAAAAATGGTTTCACTTCATAAGTATCCCCTTCAGAAATTATTCAGTGCCTTTATTCTTTTCTCAACCTCACACCACCATGCCCACTAAACCATGTCCCAAAGTGCCACATTTACACATTTTTATAACAACTCCTGAAATGGTGACTCTACCACCTCCCTGGGCAGCCTGTTCCAATGCCTGACCGCTCTTTAAGTAAAGAAATTTTTCTCTTATCCAACCTAAACTTCCCCTGGGGCAATTTGAGGCCATTTCCTCTCATCCTAGATGTGAAGATAATGAAGTCACCTAGATAAAAGGCAAGGAAGTTACCTCTCCCAAAACACTGCTTCCTTTGGGGTTTTTTATGTCCTAAAAATTTCTTTTGATCTATTATGAACAGCTCAAAGAAGTTTAACAGAACCACAGAATCACAGAATGGTTTGGGTTGGAAGGGACCTTAAAGATCATCTAGTTCCAACCCCTCTGCCAAAGCAGGATTACCTGAAGTAATAGGAACATAGGAATGCTTCTTTTGATGCAGCTCAGGGTGCTGTTGGCTTAGAATGGTTTGGGTAGGAAGGGACCTTAAAGATCATTTAATTCCAACCCCCCTACCATGGACAGGGACACCTTGCTCAAGGCCTCATCCAGCCTGTCCTTGAACACTTCTAGGGAAGGTACCCACAACCTCCCTGAGCAACCTGCTCCAGTGTCTCCCCATCCACTCTGTTCAGAATTTCTTCCTCATCTCCAGTCCAGATCTCTCCTCTTCCAACTTAGATTCATTGTCTCTTGTCCTGCAGAACATGCCTTTGTCTGTACACACCCTACAGCAAGCACAGCACTGTGTGGATATTGGATGGTAGTGGCAAATAAAGCTAAGGCTTGAATACCTGCCATTAGATCCTCCAGTATTTTTGTTACAGTACATTATCTCAATGCATTTATGCTAGAGAGCACTTTGTTTGTCTCTCAGGCATGAATTGTTACAAGGGAGAGACAAGCCAGTCAGCTAGAATTAGCTAGAAATTAGGTAATATTAATTATTCTGCAAACGCATCTTTAACTGCTCCCCTTTGTTCCTCGCAGCACTGAGTGCTCTCGTGTCCAAATGATTATAGACTGACTCAGTTGTGCATGAGCAGTGCTAAGTGCTGTTGAAATATAACAATGTTATTTGGCATTTACACACCATTGTGCATATTCAAAGCCTTTAAAACCATGAGGCTTTTAGGCTATGATCTGCTGCAGCTCTTAGCAGCCCAGCATCAGCCATGAGTCAGCGGTCAGCAAAGCAACACCAACATTTCCCCACACTGTGCTAAATTCTTGTCTGCCACATAAGTGGGAGAATTATCATCAAATGACTTTTATGGGTCTCTAGGGTTGTATGTGCTCGGAATATGACAAGGAATATCACAAGGAGTATAGAATCGTAGAACTGTTTCACTTGGAAAAGATCTCTGAGGTCATCGAGTCCAACTGTCAACCTTAGACCACCATGGCCATTAAACCATGTCCCAAAGTGATATGTCTACACCTTTTGTGAGCACCTCCAGGGATGGTGACTCCAGCACCTCCCTGGGCAGCCTGTTCCAATGCCTGACCAATATAATATGCAGCCTTGTGACCGGTTTAGGCTGTGCCTTTAAGAAAGAGACAGTTGCTGAACACTCTGGCTGAGCTAGCTGTGGTTTCTTTCTTTGTGTGTGGGGGGGGGAACTTTCTCACCCTACCACAAGCCTAAACCTCCCCTGGCAGAATTTCAGGCCATTTCCTCTTGTTCTATCACTTGATACCAGAGAGAAGAGACTGACCCCTACCTCACTCCAACATGCTTTCAGGGAGTAGTAGAGAACAGTGAGAGCTCTCCTCAGCCTCTAGACAAGCCTGTTCACACACAATGTGAAGTTCAATTCTTCTTTAAAATAAAGCAGAAATGGGTCAAACTCTTCTGTTGAAAGCTGATTTGAAATTTATAACTGAATGTCTTCTGCCCTTTCAAAATCCAATCTGGATATTTTATTTTAGGAATTACAGTCAGTTAAACTGGCAAAGTTGGGGCCATGTACTTTTCAACATGCCATATTTTGCATGAGGGAATTGAGTGCACCCTCTAAGTTTGCAGATGACACTGCAGTGGGAAGGAGTTGATCTCCTTGAGAGTAGGAAGGCTCTGCAGAGGGACCTGGTCAGGATGAGGCCAATTGTATATGATTCAACAAGGCCAAGCCCTGGGTCCTGCACTTGGATCACACCAACCCCATGAATGATCCAGGCTTGTCACAGACTGGCTGTAAAGCTGCTCAGCAGAGAAAGACATGGAGGTGTTGACTGATAGCCAGATGAAGATGAGCCAGCACTGTGCCCAGGGGGCCAAGGCGGCCAACAGCATCCTGGCCTGTATTAGGAGTAGTGTGACTAGTATGACCAGAGTACATTGTCACCCTATACTCAGCACTGGTGGGACCACACCTCAAATACCATGTTCAATTTTGGGTCCCTCACTACAAGAAAGACTTTGAGGTGCTGGAGTGTGTCCAGAGAAGGGCCACAAAGCTGGTGAAGGGTCTGGAGAGCAGGCCTGGTGAGGAGTGGCTGAGAGAACTGAGGGTGTTTAGTCTGGAGAAGAGGAGCCTAAGGGAAGACATCATTGTTCTCTACAGCTTGCTGAAACGGGATTGGAGTGAGGTGGGGGTTGGCCTCTTCCAAGTAATGAGTGATAGGAGAATAAGAAGTGGCCTCAGGTTGCACATGGGGAGGTGGCTGAAAAGGTTTTCAAAGGCTGGAACAGGCTGTCTAGGGAGGTGGTGGAGTAACCATCCCTGGAGATGCTTAAAAAAGGCAGAGATATGGTTCTGAGGGCCATACCTTGGTGCAGTTAGATAGTGGTTGGACTCAATGAGCTGAAAGATCTTTTCCAGTTGAAGCCATTCTATATCCCATAGGAATAAGCTCATGCGCTCCTATACAGTTCTATAGCAACCAGACGTGATGGTGACGAGCTACTTCACTCCAGTGCTCTGTAGATTAACACTATCTTCATGTCCTGTTTCTGTAGCAGGAGTGTGAAACCCATGTTTGCTAATTGTTCTTTCTAATGGTAATTTTAGACCTTCCAAGAAGATTGCATCAGGCTAGTGGGCTCAGCACTGCAATGTGGGCTCTGCCTTACCTCTTAGACTGCCCTAAGTGACTCATTTTGCTGTACTCCAGTTTCTTTATGTGGCTTTGTTTCAGAAAGCTTTTCATCATCTTCATAAAGTACTTTGGGGGGGTGGGGGGGCAGTCTATGAATTAACATTTTTTGTTCTTGGTTCTTGTCTCAAAGTCTGATTTCTTTTGAAAAAAAACATGCAACCTTTCTGCTCTGGAGGCTAGAAACTGCTGGAGTAGATGCTCTTTCCTTGAAAGCTGAGGTTTTGTAAGAAGAAAATAGTGAATTACAAACCTATCCTGAACTTTTGAAATCATCTCCTTGAGTTTCTGGCTAGCTTTATATCTGCTAAGGCTGAGTAAATTCCACACACAAAAATCCCAGCCCTGCCCCAAGCTTTAGGTTTGCTCTTCTGATGACATATTTAGGGCAAGACATATTTGAATCTGTGGACTGGCTCCTACTAGCAGAATACAGACAAAGAAAGTGATGAAGACTACCAGTGCCAAATTCGTGAATTGCATTATCAGTTCCTTATGGAAAGAGCCATGAATCACATTACAAGATAAAGAATGAATTTTCCCCCTCTGCTGTTGAAAGAAAAAGCAATATATGGTCTGAAGGTCTAGCTTTGATATTTCTCTCTGCTGTTCACTGTCTCAATGCTTTCTCACAACCAATAAAATTCACAGCTTTGCCATATCTTATTCAGTGAGAAGGCAACTTAAAACCTAATATGCTGTGTTGGCACCAAGTGAAAGAAATTGATTTAGAAGATGACAGCAAAGGGGCCACGCTGAAATGTGTATAGCCAGGCAGTGTCACACTTCCTTGGAAAGCATCCAAATCGATTTCTCATGGAAATGTATTCCTGAGGAGCTCTATCAGACAGAAAAAAAAAACAAAACAGCTTCCTTCAGGAAGACCTTCACCAGCTCATGGGCTTGTGCAGTGCCACCCCAGAGGATTTCTTTTGGATTCTGGGTACTTTGCTATTGCTCTGGTATGGGAGTGCAGTTTGCCTGAGCTGGCACAAGGCACCCAGTGCTGATCTCACCTTATTCCGTGTATTGCTTGGTCAGGGGCAGGAAATATCCTTTTTAATGCACTCCAGTTTTTCCACCTGCAGAATGGGACATGAATGGAATTGTCTGGGTTGGAAAGGACCTCCAAAGGTCATCTAGTCCAAACCCCTCTGCAGTCAGCAGGGGCATCCTCAGCTACACCAGGCTGCCCAGAGCTCTCTTGAACCTTCAATATCTCCAGAGATGGGGCTGCTCCTGGGTTTGAACTTGTACAATGGCCAAACATTCAGAGAGCCTCACCTTGAATATCTCCAGAGATGGGGCCTCACCTACCTCCCTGGGCAATCTGTTGCAGTGTTCCACTACCTTCAAGCTAACTATACTCTAATGTGAAACTTTTCCCCCATCCTATCACTGCATGCCTTTGTAAACAGTCTCTCCAAAATCATCATGCTCAAGCAGGTGAAAAAAGTGCCTGAAGAAGAAAGGATGAAACAGCTAAATTTTTGCTGCTGCAAATGTGATATTTCAGTTCAAAACATGATTAGAAGCTGCAGAGATGTGCTGAGGGCCATAGTTTAGCAGTAGACTTGTCAGTTAGACAATGGTTGGACTTGGTGATCTTAAAGGTTCTTTGCATCTGAAATGATTATCTGATAAAATATGAGTATTGAAGATAGATACATTTCTGTGCTTGTGCTCCTGCTCTGTGTCATTGTTTATTCTGTGCTTCAGGCTTCTACAGGAAGGGCCAAATTTCTGAGGGAAGTTGGGAGATTTGTGGGTTGCAGAATGAGACAGACCACCAGCATTTATTTACAATTCAACATTATTGTCACCAGCCACACAAAGGCTTTCTAACATGTTGAGAGGATTCATAGAATGGTCTGGGTTGGAAGAGACCTCCAAAGGTCATCTAGTCTAACCCCCTCTGCAGTCAGCAGGGGCATCCTCAGCTACATCAGCCCACAGCACTGTTGAGCCTTGAATATCTCCAGGGATGGGACTGCTCGCTGGGTTTGAACTTGTACAATGGCCAAACATTCAGAGAGCCAGGAGATTCTCCTGGGAAGCAGAAAGTTTTGGTAAACTCACAACTTTGTAACAGAGATTGGTGGTTTAAAGTTGAGGTTTCAGGCAGATAGGCAATACCTAGAGAAATGGAGATTGCATCCATAAAGGGGGGGCAGTAAGATTTCTAAGCAGTCACTTAGAACCTTGCCTGTTAAGAAATAGTGGCTGCAGGTTTCCTATTCCCAGGGAATGAGATTGCATGCACGCTGCAATACTAAGAAGGAATGATAATGTGAAATGGAAATAGAGCAGATGAGCGTGAAGGTTTTCTGGCTGCAGCTCTTGCCTTCCTCCTCTGAATCACAGAGTCTGTCTACCAGCAGAAAAATGTTCGAAGCAGTTGCTGTTATTTTTCCCTGGCAGCCAGAGTTTAGGAAGTTGCTAACTTAGAGGTTGTAAGTCTTTTGCAGTTTCTTAACAAAGATCATCATCATTCCTCATATGGATGACACTCTGTGTATCAGCTCAGGGCTGCTGAATTCTCTGCTGCATTTTGGAGCGAGTTCATCATCTGGGGGATTAATTTTCTGTTCAACCTAATGGTTCTGTCTGCCTGTAGTTGTTTTGGGTTTTGTTTTGTGTGTGTGGTTGGCTTGTTTTTGTTTGTTTTACTCCAGCAAAATACACTTGAATGCATTTCCTATATCTTCATAATCAAGTGCTCAACTCAAGTGATTGTGCACTATCCATGTGGATTCCTTCCTTCTTCCCCCTTGTTTTTAGGCAAACAACACTTTCATGTTCCAGTAATGAAATTATAAACCCTTTATCTTTCCTGTAAAAGTCTTCTGCCTTTATTGTATAAACCGAGAGCTAGGCTGGTGTCTTAGAAGTTGGGTTTTGCTTGCCAGACTTTCTCTAGCCTAACTGGTGGGGAATGTTATAGAAGGGACAGTTTTCTTTATGCATGGACTCAGAGATCATAGAATCATAGAACAGTTTGGGTTGGAAGAGACCTTAAAGTCAGAATCCCCCTGTCATGTACAAGCATACCTCCTACTAAACCAAATTAATCAAGGTCTCAACCAACCTGGCTTTGAACTCTTTCAAGCTGGGAGCCTCCACAGCTTCTCTGTGCAATCTGTTCCTGTGCCTCACCACTGCCACGGGGAAGAATTTCCTCCTAATGTCTAATCTAAACCCAGCTTCTTCCAGTTTGAAGTCATTACCCCTCAACTCATCTCTCCATGCCTTTGTCCTAAGTCCCTCTCCAGCTTTCCTGTAGCTCTCTTCAAATTCTGGAAGGCTGCTCAAAGGTCTCCCTGGAGCCTTCTCTTCTCCAGGCTGAACAAGCCATATTCTCTCAACCTGTCATCTTAGCAGAGGTGCTCCAGCCCTCTGATCATCTTCATGGCCTGCTCTGGACCTGCTCTGGCAGCTCCATGTCCTTCTTCCATTGAGGCTCCAGAGCTGGACACATCACTGCAGACAGAGTCTCAGGAGAGCGGAGTAGAAGGTGGAATCCCCTCAACCTGTGTCCACATTGCTTTTGATTCAGCTCAGGACACAGATGGCTTTCTGGCCACAATCAACCACTGCTGGCTCATGCTGATCTTCTCAGCACCCCTATGTCCTTCTCCGCTAGAGCACTCACCATTCTCCACCCATGTGTGCTTGGGATTGCCCCCACCAGGACCTTGCACTTGGCAATCCAGAATTACTGAATGCTGTTAAGAGTTGCTTGCACCCTTTCAGACGGATCCCTCCATGCTCACCAAACATTTGACTAAAGTGATCACTTTTTCTCAGAAGCTGCAGCTCCTGCACATCTAATCACAGAAAGCCTCACAGGGAATCCTATAGACTCTGCTGCTACGCTGGGACTCAAGAGGTATGACCAAAGATGCTTGCACTGACTCCTGTCCTGCCACAGTAACCAGCCAGTTCTGCTGGATCAAGACAGATCCATCGCTGAGTTATTCGATTTCCCATTCCTGGGCAATTATTGTATGTCAGAAGGTCAGTTTGTCCTAAAACAGAGGAGGGTGACTCCAGGACAAGCCCCAAGCCCCATCCCTGGAGGTTTGTAAGGCCAGGCTGGATGTGGCTCTGAGCAACCTGACCTAGTGTGAGATGTCCCTGCCCCTGGCAGGGGGGGGTGGAACTATATGATCCTTGAGGTCTCTTCCAACACTAACAATTTTATGATTCTATGATTTCTTCCAAAATCTTTCTGTGTCTCCTGTAAGCACCTTTTGCAGTTAGGTTGTTCAGTTGCTAAAAGGGAAATGAAGCTCTTAGTAGAACCTCCTGGGACTAACAAAAAAAAGGTTGAATTGTTCCTTTAAAAAAAGAAAGAAAGAAAGAAAAAAAAATTCATGCAGTGGGGGAAAAAATAATTTTTTAAAGTATGTTTTTTCCCTTTTCTTTGAGGAATGAATTGAAACCTGTTGGTTTAGAATGTATAGAAAGGCCACGTTTCCATTGAGCTGCTTTTAGAAAAGAGCTGAAATGTTTCATTTGTTTTGTTCTCTCCTGAGCTTCTCATTCCTTGTATGTACTTTTTATCTCTCATCTACATCCTCTTTTTTCTTTTAAATGATGAAACGGAGAGGCAAAGAGGGAAAGTGGGGGGAGGGGGGGGAAGGAAAACTGAAACCTAAGCTATGCTCTCTGATTTGTATCAGCACAGAATTTCTTTTCAGTTTAAAACACTTTGCGAAATTACACAACCTTGAGCCACAAGACAACATTTTTAAACATGAAAATATGCAGAGAGGACCTGGGGGTACTGGTTGATAGTAAGCTGAACATGAGCCAGCAGTGTGCCCAGGTGGCCAAGAAGGCCAATGGCATCCTGCCCTGTATCAGGAACAGTGTGGCCAGCAGGAGCAGGGAGTCATTCTGCCCCTGTACCAGCACTGGTTAGGCCACACCTTATCCTGTGTCCAGTTCTGGGCCCCTCAGTTTAGGAAGGATGTTGACTTGCTGGAACGTGTCCAGAGAAGGGCAACAA
>CM037643.1:15761199-15805932 GCA_015227895.2 Colaptes auratus
TGCTGTCTACAAACTACCTGAAGGGAGGTTGTAGCCAGGTGGGGGCTGGTCTCTTCTCCCAGGCAGCCAGCACCAGAACAAGAGGACACAGTCTCAAGCTGTACCAGGGGAGGTTTAGGCTGGATGTTAGGAAGAAATTCTCCACAGAAAGGGTGATTGGCCATTGGATGTGCTGCCCAGGGAGGTGGTGGAGTCACCATCATGGAGGTGTTTAAAAAGAGACTGGATGGGGTGCTTGGTGCCATGGTTTAGTTCATTAGATGGTTTTGGAAGATAGCTTGGACTTGATGATCTCAAAGGCTTTTTCCAGCAGGGTTAATTCTATTCTATTACCAAGTAAAAAATTACTTTGGTTTGAGAAGGTTTCACTGTAAATATCTCTAGCCACTTCTGAAGTTGGTGAAGTGAATAAGGCAATTTGCTGGATAGGCTTGAAATAAGGAAATGTTGCTTAGACACCAATAATTTTGTAACTAACCACTCTGTCCTTTGCAAGCAAATGGAATAGTGTAGGGGATGGATAATTATTGCCAGTTTTTAGTCTGGTAATCGTTGGAGTGTGGGCCTCAGCATGACAGCTTTTCCCTGAGGAACAAATAGGGATTATTTGGTTTGTTGTTTCCCAAGTGTTGCAGGGTAAAGGTCTGTGTATTTTCAGATATCTGACACTCAAATAAAGAGGCTTTAATACTCTAGAGGTGTGCTGGCTGCAGATCAGGACCATCTGAGGAAGGATT
This sequence comes from Colaptes auratus, assembly GCA_015227895.2. Classification (NCBI taxonomy): domain Eukaryota; kingdom Metazoa; phylum Chordata; class Aves; order Piciformes; family Picidae; genus Colaptes; species Colaptes auratus. Next base: position 15,761,937 of record CM037643.1, read on the forward strand.
TTAGAGTCATGAAATCATTTTGGTTGGAAAAATGATGTTAAGACCCAACCATTGACCTAACACCACCATGGCCATTGAGTCATGCCTCAGAGGGGCACATCTGCACAGGTGTTTAACAGCTCCAGGGGCGGTGATTTTCCCTGGGCAGCCCATTCCAATGCACTCTGCTGAACATTTCCTAATGTTCAACCTAAACGTCCCTGGTGCAACTTGAAGCCATTTCCTCTTCTCCTATCTTTTGTATAGGAGAGAAGAGAGACCCCCCCACTGGCTCCAATGTCCTTTCAGGGAGCTGTAGAGAGCAGTGAGGTCTCCCCTCAGCCTTCTTTCTCCACGCTGAACTCCAGTTCTTCAGCCACTCCTAACAGACCTGTTCTTCAGACCTTCACCCAGCTTCGTTGCCCTTCTCTGGACACACTGCAGCACTTCAGTGTCTTCTTGTAGTGAGAGCCCCAAAGCTGAAGCTAGTATTTGAGGTGCAGGGTTTTTTTTCTGCTTTTGTACAATACCTGCTCATTGGGTTCTGGCTGGGCTTTCCTGTGCCACAAATGGTTTCTTATTTCAGGACCTGCAAGGTAGTAAGAACTCTAAGCCCAGTAGAGCCTGTCAAGGCAAGGAGGATGTTAATAATTTTAATGAACATACAATATGTATGAAAAAGCTGATTTCCTAAGCATTATTTGCAGAGTAAACAAAAGCAGCAGGTACTTCAGAAAGCCAGCTTGCTTTGGTGTAATAGGTTTTCCTGCACACCTTTGGGTTTGAAAAAAGCAGACTTTTATTTTGCTTGCACTTTGCAATGTCATTATTTAAAACAAGTATATGTTTTTGAAGTATGATACAGTATTTGCCAGCCTGGCTAATGGACTCAGAGAGTGGATTTTACCCTGGGTGGGCTTGCAGAGGCTAATAGGTTAAGTGCCTGAGTATAAAAAGGTGAAATGGGAAATTATGTAAAATTTGAGGTGCCAGATACAGCATTCACTGACACATCTTGTCCTAGCAGGCAGCTAAGTAGGAAAAGGTAGGAAAAGGCAGTCCTGGCCTTACCTGGGGTAAGATCCACCAGATGGCTTCCATCACTTTCCTCTAAATCATCTTGGGCCGTTGTGGGTTGAAGGTCAGTTGGTCTTGAACCAAAAGAGAGGTCTTGGCAGAATGAGACACTCCATCATACTCCACTACCTATGAAGATCTGGTTGATTTTTTTTTTAAACAAGTTCAAAAACATTCAGCCAGAGTGTTCAGCAACTGTCTCTTTCTTAAAGGCACAGCCTAAACTGGTCACAGTTCTGCACCATGAGGGTGGTGGAACACTGGAACAGGTGACTAGGGAGGTGGTTGAAGCCCCATTCTGGAGATATTCATGGTGATGCTCAACGGGGCTCTGGACAACTGATCTAGTTGAGGATGCCCTTGCTTACTGCAGAGTGGTGTTGAACTAGATGGCCTTTGGAGGTCCCTTCCAACCCAGACCATTCTATGATTAGGTCTGTTTGCTCTTGAGTAAAGAACTCAGGTTTATGAGTATCAGGCTGAAAGCTGAGTGGTGTCTCCTGCTCCAGTGCAGAATACCACATGGCTTCATTAGCCCCTCGTAGCTGTGCTGCAGCAGAGCTGAGCTATGGGCTGCCAACCCCATTCACAGGGCTCAGATCACCATCCCCTTGCTCTGGTGCTGTGTGCTGTGTGACACTAGAGATGAATGAATAATGTTTTATTTAACAAAGACTTTAAATGAATTAGTTAGCAAGGTAGTGCCTAGTCTGAACACCCAGTAACTATTGTAGTTTTCATTATCCTTCCAGAAATTGTTGCCTGTTTTATGCAATGCAGTAATGTATTATTCATAGCCAATTTCACTGGGAACATTATTGCAGATTCTAATGGAACAAGAATGTACAGAAAGCCATGAAATCCTTAGGAGGAGGAAGAGGAGTCTATTTCCATAAAAATGAGAATGTATATGCATGTGCATACACACAGAAGGACTGCAGGTCTTCCTGGGAGCAGGAAAATGCCTTTTAATTGTGGCAGTGGGCTCTTCTAAAAGCATGTCTGCTACTGCATCGCTACAAGAAAGATATTGAGGTGCTGGAGCAGGCCAGAGAAGGCCACAAAGATGGTGAAGGTCTGGAGACAGGTCTGGGGAGGAGCAGCTGAGGGAACTGGGGCTGTTTAATCTGGAAAAGAGGAGGCTGAGGGGAGATCCCATTGCTCCTACAGCTCCCTGAAAGAAGTTGGAGTGAGGTGGGTATTGGTCTCTTCTCCCAGGTAACAATGATAGGGGGACAGGAAACGGCCTTAAGTTGCATCAGGGGAGCTTTATATAGGACCATAGAGAAGAAACACTTGGTGACTGAAAGTGTTCTGAAAGACTGGAACCAGGCCCTCAGCAAGATGGGTGATCCCCACCCCTGGAGGAGTTCAGAGAGGCAGAGATGTGTGCTGAGGGACATGGTTTAGCACCAGACTGGGTGGAGTTAGAGAACGGTTGGACTCAATGCTCTTAAAGGTCTTTCCAACCACAACAATTCTGTAATTGCAATTACTGCTCCTGATAATCCACTAATCCTCACAATAAACTAAACATTGGGTTCAAACGTTTGCTCTCTCTTGAAGCTGACTATTTTCAGTCTCATTGTTAGCAAGTCACCTGTATTATTGCATACATATGCTTATCCTATTCCAGACCATTTATTCACTTGCTTTGGTACCTAAGAGAATGCACCTGGAGAAAACCCTCCTGAACTGCCCAATGTCCCATCTTCTGCCATGACAAAATGCACAAAATTGAGTAACTCTGTCATTTAAGGCAAAAGACTTCATTTCATACTGACTCTGGGGCATTGCAAAGTAAGAGTGGCAGACTTGTTCAGACTCACCCTGGTATAAAAAAATGTTACTCTTGTGGCTTCAAAGAGGTTCCCTTATCATTTAGGGTATCATCAACCAGAACTCACTTTTCTTCTCCTCAAGTTTCCAGGACCAAGTACAACTTCTTGTGTTGCCACAGCAGGGTTTTTTCAGCACTGTACTTCTTTCAAGCCAGTGGTTTGCCAGGTGTTGTGAAACTGAGGAATGAGCCTTTACCCCAGCATAGCAGAGGGCACTGCTATTTCGTGCTTCCACCCTAAAGCACTACCCAGCTGTTTTGGGCCCTGCTACAAGGAGCAAACTGAGCTCTGCCTCACCAGTGGCTGCTGCGTGGCCTCAAAGCTTAGCACAGCTTCACTTGCCTTTGGGGCCTTGGTTCTCTGCTGCACAGCTATGATTCTTCAAGGCTGCCACTGAGCCTAATCCCTCTGGGCTCTTTCCAGTGGTGGCCAGTGATAAGACAAGGGCTGACAGGCACAGACAAGAACATGGCAGTTTAAAACTTCAGGAGAAACTTCTTTCCTATGTGGGTGCTAGAGCACTGGACCAGGCTGTGCAGAGAGGTTGTGGAATTGCCTTCTCTGGGGCTTTCCAACCCACCTGGATGCATTCCTGTGCAACCTGCTCTAGATGACCCTGCTTAGCAGAGGGGTTGTACTGGGTGATCTCCGAGGTCCTTCTGACCGCTAGCAGTCTGTGATTGATACCAGCCTAAAGGCAGTGGGGTGGATTTCACCACAGCAGCAGAGGGCTTTATATCATCCCAGTGTGCCCAGGTTTGGGTGCATGGACTCACAAACAGAACTCTTACGGTACTTGCACTGGGTGCAGTATAAAAGCAGGTTGTGTTAGTCCTTTTCTGTTTGCACTATGTCTCTGGCTGTCCTTGAAACTTTGCAGGCAGTGTTGTTATCTAAGTGAGATAGATTGCAGTACAGCTTGCTGTGCCAGGTGGGCACTTCAGAAAGCTTTTCCAGCTTCATAATTTAAATGTATGTTTGTCCTCTTTAATTGAAAAGTTCCAAGGAGTGAAAGGTTTGTGGTGTTTGCACCGTTTGAAGGCTGCTTTGACTTTTGGTTACCAAGGAAACTCTTTAATACCGAATCTAATTCCAGTGTCCTCAAACTCTCTGTTCTGTTGCACATACTTCAGGTGGGCACTGTTTCAGTGGGAAACTGTTTCAAAGCATCTTAGTCCCATCTGAGGTTTGGCATCTCTAAAGAGTGCTGGTGGGGCTTGAAAGCTCATCTGCACTTCAACACTAGCCAGCTCCGTGCTTCTTATAGCTCCAGGGCTGGACCTGACACCAATGTTGCCAGCTCATGAGTTTTGAATACGTGTGCTGATGCAGAATCATTTCAGTTGGGAAAGACCTTTAAGATCATCAAGTCCATTCATTCTCTACCTCTGCCAAGTCTGGTGCTAACCATGGCCCTCAGCACCACATCTCTGTGTCTGAAACACCTCCAGGGATATAGACACATTATGCCCTATCCTGGCTCTTATTCTCAGTTTCAGTCTCCTCCGTTCCTGTTCATACAAATTGGACTCTGCACCAGTGATGTCATTGGTCAGGCAGAGCAGTGGTCTACCATTGGAATAGGTTGCCCAGGGAGGTGGTGGAATCACCACCCCTGGAAGTGTTCAAAAACCATGTGGACATGGCACTTTAGGACATGCTTTAATGGCCATGGTGGTCTTAGGTTGATGGCAGGACTCAGTGATCTTGGAGGGCTTTTCCAACCTAAAAAATTCTATGATTCTGTAATTGATTGTTTATGGAGTGGTCTATTGATTGATTGATTTGTTTATTCAGTGGTAGCCAGCTGTGGTATACTAGAGACTTTTCATACCTGATTTGTACAGTTAATGGTAAAAATCTCATATGAAGAAGGCAAAGGAAGTGGTGAGTCTACAGCTTTATAATTCTCATCTATCTCATGCTCAAAGTGTTGAGACAGAACAAAATGAGCTCTTAGAAATTCATGTTCAGACTGAGGTGTCTCTTAATTCTTCTTTCAGACACCTGTGTTATTCCCAGAGACCCATGGCATTAGTGAGTAGGATCTTCAACCCTACATTTAGAGCTAAGTCATGAATGTGAATTTGTGGATTTGCTGAAGCCCTTAGAAATATCAGCTTGATTCTGGAATTTCACAGGGTAGTCCTGGAGTGTCTGGGAATGCAACATCTTTCTTGGCTGCTAATCTTATGGCTTCTGAGGATGGGAGTGAATGGCCACCTAATTCTGACTTGTCCAGAGGAGGGTGATGAAGCTGGGGAAGGGTCTAGAGCACAAGTCTTATGAGGAGCAGATGAAGATACTGGGGTTGGTTAGTCTGGAGAAAAGGAGGCTGAAGGGAGAGCACAAGTCCCAGAAAGGAGGCTGGAGCCAGATGTCTTCTCCCAAGTAACAAGTGATAGGAGGAGAGGAAATGGCTGCAAGTTGCACCAAGGAGGTTTAGGGTTGGGTATTAGGAAAAATTTCTTTCCTGCAAGAGTGGTCAGGAATTGTTACAAGCTGCCCAGGGCAGTGTTCAAAGAAACTTGTAGATGTGGTATTTTGTCATGTGGTTTAAGGGGCACGCTGGTGTTGGGTTGATGGCTGGACTTGATTACCTTAGAGCTCTTTTCCAACCCTAATGATTCTATGATTCTAACTCCAGTGGCATGAGTGCCTCTCTGCTCACAAGCTCTCAGAGCTGCAGAGCAAATAGACATTGTGTAACTTCTGGAGCAGCAGGATACAATTAAACCCAGTTCTGTAGTGGAGGCATTTCCTTTTCATAGCAACTATCAGGTCAACTGCATTATTTAAAGACTTCATCAGATGGTGTAAGAAGGCTACCACTTTGTACTCTGTGGTAGTCAAGCACTGGGCTGATGAAACAGAGTGGGAGGAAAAGACTCTTTAACTTCAGCAGCTCAGACATCTGCCAGCCAGAAGCAGCTTCAGATCATGCAAGCTGCGAAAGTAACCTTCACCAACACTTCTCTCCCAAGTCAGGAAAAGATAAAGCTTGTCTATGGTGCTGGTTAGGGGGAAAAGAGCTTTAAAGAAAAAAGAAGTACATTAGGTATATTTTCTCCTGGAGTCACGCCTTATAGACTTTTGATGTGGAGTAGGAATTCATTAGAACAGAGGAAGAATTCACTTCAATTGCAGGTTCTGCTGCACAGCAAAAGGCTACAGTTGCATGGGCGTGAGCCTCCAGCCCAGAAGGGGAACTGCACATCAGCTTTGGAGGCTAATATAAGGGCATGACCTTCTTGCCTAATGAAAGGAAGATTTCCAGGGGATGCTGTTCCCTGCTGGCTGTTTTATGTTTCCCCAGTCACAGGCAGAATTTCTGGCCCTCCTTTACATCAGCAGCATTGTGTTGTCAGCCCAGAACCAGCTGTGGAAAGGAGAAGATCTGGCTTGAGGTGGAACTCTGGGTGAATGATCAGACAAGATTTTGCAGGGTAAGAGGTCAAGAAAAAAAAGTCAGTAACTGCAAATGAAGCATAGGACATGAGGAAGATTATCAAAGAGGAATCATGGTGGTGGCTGGGAGGAGGGATGTGGGTGATGAACCCTGTGTCGCTGAATGCTTCAAATCTCCCAGAGCTTACATCATCTGGAGCAGTGCAAAGAGGCTTCACTCCTGGGAAAATGTAGTTATTATTGCATTAAATGAGTTTTGAAGGTTCAAGGGCTGAACTGGACCACAGGCAGAGGTGAGCTAGAAGAATCTTGGAGAAACTGCTGTATTCATTTTGGTGTCATCTCAATCCAGATACGTCATGAAAGTGAATTGATTTCTATTCTTGAATGATTGACTGCTAGAATTGATTCTCTAGCAGCTGTCCAGTATTTCAAGGAGGCTACAGGAGAACTGGAGAGGGACTTTTTACAAAGGCATGGAGTGACAGGATGAGTGGTAATGGCATCGAAATGGAGGAAGCTGGATTTAGTTGGGAAATTAGGATGAAATTCTTCCCCAGTGAGAGTGGTAAGACGCTAGAATGTTTTGGCCACTGGAACAGGTTGCCCAGAGAAGTTGTGGAGCCTGAAAGCCTGGAATTGCTCAAAGGCAGGTTGAATGGAGCTTTGAGCTACCCAGTCTAGTGGAAGATGTCCTTGTCCATGGCAGGGGGTTGCAACTACATGATCCATAAGGTCTCTTCCAGCCTAAAACATTCTATGATTCTATGCAGCTATTTTGGATACAGTTGGGGAGGAAAATCCTGAACAATATCATAATGTCAAAATAGCCCATTTTTTTTTATCTAAGAAGTCTCTTCTGTTGGTTGGTGTTTGGCTTGGTGGTGGTTTCATTTGTTTAGTGGCATCATCTTTCCATTCTAATGCAAGGTATAAATGCAAGATGAGTTGTTTCATGGTAAAACCTTAGATCAGCCCAAAGCAATCCTTTTTCTCTGAGAATGTCATATTTAATTTTACATCTTAATGAATTCAGAATGGGAGCCTCAAAGCTGTTAATTAAACCAAATGTTCATCTATTTTATTTTAAATTATTTTTTTGGGGGGTAGCTCTCTTCAGGTGCTTCTCTTTTGGCTGCAGTAGAGATGTACAAACAAACAGACTTCAGTGTCCTCCCCCTACCATGACTCTTTTCTGCTTGGGTTGAAATCCCTTTTCCAATGTCTTCTGTGAAGCAGAAAGGTGTAGTAATTGTCATCAGGCTTTCCAGGGTCTACTACAGTACTGTTTCAGGCCATGTATCTTGTAGCAGGCATCAACAACAACTGTATATTTGTTTAATAGGTTTGACACGTTTGAGTTCCAACAACCTTAAACTCCAGGGATTCAAGCCAACTCCATTAAAGCAGTGGGAGAAAACATTAGCAAGTCATTTGAAATGGAGCTGGCATATAGACACCTTTTGACTTGAATCACTTACTGTTGTCCCAGGAATTTAGTCTGAGCCTTCTGGCACACTGGATGAATGTAAGTATGTAAGAAGGAAAGAAGTTCTATAGTTTCACTAGACTCAAACTGAGACTTTAGCAGTATTTGCTCCCCATCTATGTGTGTGTGCATATATATATGGGGAAAAAACACTCAAATACTGGGCTCAGTTTTGGGACTCTCACCACAGGAAAGGTATTGAGGTGCTGAAGTGAGTCCAGAGAAGGGCAATGAAGCTGGTGAAGGGTCTGGAGAACAGGTCCAGTGAAGAGTACTTGAGGGAGTTGGGGTTGTTTAGTCTGGAGGAAAGGAGGCTGAGGGGACACCTCATTACTCTCTACAACTCCCTGGAAGGAGCTTGGAGTGAGGTGAAAATCCATCTCTTCTCCCTAGTAACAGATGATAGGAGAGGAAATGATCTCAAGTTGCACTAGGGGAGGTTTAGATTGGATATTAGGAAAAATTTCTTTCCTGCAAGAGTGGTCAGGTGTTGGAACAGGCTGCCCAGGGAGGTGGTACAGTCATCATTCCTGGAGGTGTTCAAAAGACATGTAGAAAGAGAACCTTGGGACGTGGTTTTTAGGCGTGGTGGTGTTGGCTTGATGATCTTAGAGGTATTTTCCAACCTTAATGAGTCTATGTCTTTCCCATATGCAGAGTGTTATGAAGCATAAGCCCTTTTTTATTCCTTTCTTGTGCCTAAGTCTTTCAGGTATTTTACCTCTTGGTTGCCAAGGCAGGTAGGAGGCTTAAATAATTCTGCTGCCGGGACATGTATGTTGGTCTGTGTAGTCAAACAGTTTTTGAAGCTGCTGGCCATTTCAGTTATCTTTGGAAGAGAAGCAGAGGTGTCAGAGAGACTGCACTCCTAAAAGTCTTTAGATACTAGCTTCTCATGGAGGAGCCACAGTCAAGAAAATTAACCCTTTACTGGACACTAGGAAAGCATGCAGAAGAGAGATTGGTGAACTGATTAATGAGTCCCTAAGGCTCATTCTAATAACTTGTTTAAACTTTAAATACACTTCATTTATACAGAGTGCAGTGTGTCTGTGCATATTGCTCTGTTGGTTATACGCTGGCATATTGCTCACCGAAACCCCTCCAGAAATTAGTTGTGCTCCTCCTTGTGTTGAAAGTGTAACCCCAGCTCCATCTGCTGGCTCTCTTCAATAAGAAGGCAAAACTGCTGAAATACATCCTGGTGGTTTTGCTTTTTGTCTGGTGGGGGGGGGGGGGAAAACGCCAAACAAACAAATAATAGGCATAACGCCTGCCATAGAGATGTGTCATCTCCCTCAAGATGTATGCAAGAGAAGACCTTTATCTTTCAGGTCCCTTGTTTTTCCAGTTCTGTGTTTTCTGAAATTTGGGACTTTGGAGGTCAGAGCTTTTTTTTTCCCTCTTAATTAAGGCAGGAAAAAAGATATCCATTTAAACAAAAATTAAAATGCATATAAATATATTTAAATATATATATAAATACAATATATAAAAATACTCAGCTCTGGTGAGACCCCACCTGGAGTACTGTGTCCAGTTCTGGAGCCCCTATTACAAGAGGGATCTGGAGGTGCTGGAAGGTGTCCAGAGAAGGGCCACGAGGATGATCAGAGGGCTGGAGCACCTCTCCTATGAGGACAGACTGAAGGAGTTGGGGCTGTTCAGTCTGGAGAAGAGAAGGCTCCGAGGTGACCTCATTGTGGCCTTCCAGTATCTGAAGGGGGCTACAAGAAGGCTGGGGAGGGACTATTCAGGCTATCAGGGAGTGATAGGACTAGGGGGAATGGAATGAAGCTGGAGGTGGGGAGATTCAGGCTAGATGTGAGGAGGAAGTTCTTCACCGTGAGGGTGGTGAGGCCCTGGAATGGGTTGTCCAGGGAGGTGGTTGAGGCCCTGTCCCTTGAGGTGTTTAAGACCAGGCTGGATGAGGCTCTGTCCAGCCTGATCTAGTGTAGAGTGTCCCTGCCCATGGCAGGGGGGTTGGAACTAGATGACCCTTGTGGTCCCTTCCAACCCTAACTGAAACTATGAAACTAACTATATTTTTATATCATAAATAAGATATTTCCTTCCACCTCACCTTCTTACCTCTTGAGAGAGCTTTATGAGGAAGGTCAAATACTGCATCTGAGATGCATTGTCTTCTGGATTTCTATCTCTCACAGAATGACCCTTGGGACAAAGATTCAAACCAGCTCTAAAAGCAGCAATAGGCATTCACTGACCCACACAGCTAACTGGTCAGTAACAGCTTGCATTCCTAAAATTCAAGCACTACAAGTTGGTGCATTCTTGCTTCACTTCTTTTCTCTGCTTATATTAAGAAAACATTTGGTGTAGATTTTCTGTTATGGTAGCTTGGGTTTTTTTTTTCTTTTTAAGTCAGAAATTATTTTTATTCCAAACAGGAGAAGGAAAAAAAAAGAATTCTGAAATGAATTTTTCATCAAAAATCAGTCTTGGAGCTTGGCAGAGTGGTTTTGTTTTGATTTTGATCAGATCTTTATTTGAAAAAAAGAAAAAACAAAATATAATGAGGGCAGTCCTCAAAAAAAAACCAAAACTGGAGCTGCTGTGTTCAGACAGTGCAGACCTTGCTTCATATTTTCAGGAAAATAAGTGTTGCAAATGGAGGTTTGGTTGTGGGGTTTTTTTGGTGAATAATAAACTGGGGTTTGGTAGTGGGTTGTGGCAGTGAATTGTGCGGCTCTGTTCCCTTGGCACAGACATGAGGGGCTGGAAGTGGGGCAGTGAGAATCAGTATGGCAGTGTGGAAGATCAGCTGAAAACTGAGCTCTTTGCTATTTTTCCCCATTGGAAAATCATGCAACAACACTAGTGAGGCTTTGGGGTGGTTTATGTCATTTAAATGCTTTCTAAATGGAAAGGAGGAGATTCTTCACCATGAGAGTGGTGAAGCCCTGGAATGAGTTGTCCAGGGAGGTGGTTGGGGCCCCATCCCTGGAGGTATTTAAGACCAGGCTGGATGAGATGAGGCTCTGGCCAGCCTGATCTAGTGTGGGGTGTCCCTGCCCATGACAGGGGGGTCGGAACTAGATGATCCCTGTGGTCCCTTCCTACCCTGACTGATACTATGATACTATGAAAGGTTTTGTTTTAAAAATGTGAAAATTAAACAGTTTGATTTCCCTCTGCCTGCCCCTGCCTTCTCATCCTGGCTTCAATTTTATAACATTTTGGGTAGCCTCAGAAGCATCTCTTTGAATTGTAATAAAGTGGCTGATGTGTAGAGTTCTTCACCTTCATTTGGCCACTAAGCAAAAGCCAGTGGCTCTCTGTTGAGCTTTGAGGTCTTGTCACTATGAACTTGGAAAACCATCACATGTCAGGTGCTGGTCAAAGTAGGAAAATGTGAGTTGTTCTGATGAGAGGAAAGCCAAACCCAGGTCCTTCAGCAGATACCTGCTGAGAGAAGCAGCAAAGCCCAAGGCTGTGGTGTGGAAGTGGTAATCCAAGACTGGAATTCACTTATTCCTTGTACCTTCTTACTCCTTTGGGCCTCATTCTGCTTTATAACAACGTCCCCAGTGCTGTTGTTGCTACAAGGAGTGAGCAAAGCTGAGCCTCTACAAAGGAAGAATGTAGAAGACTCTTCTTGCACAAAACTAGTGATAGGATGAGAGGAAATGGCCTCAAGTTGCAAAAGGAATTGTATAGATTGGATAGTAGGAAAAATTTCTGCACAGGGTCATTGAGCACTGGAACAGGCTGCCCAGGGAAGTGGTGGAGCCACCATCCCTGGAAATGTTAAAAAACCCCAACTTGCTGTTAAAAAATGTTAAAAAGCCCCAACCTTGCTGAATGCAAGTTTGAATGATGGGACCTGCAAAACATACCTTCACAGAGTAGAACTGTAAAATTGTTTCACTGGGAAAACAAAAACAAACCCAAAACAACCCCAGCTTCAAGACCATCAAGTCCTACCATTATTTAAATCTACCAAGTCTGGTGCTAAATTGTGGCCCTCAGAACCACGTCTCTGCCTCTTTGAAACACCCAGGGATGGGCATCCCACCACCTCCACTGGGCAGCCTGTTCCAGTCTTTGAGAACCATTCAGCCAACAAGTTTCTTTTCAGATACAGCCTAAACCTCCTCTGGGGCAACTTGAGGTCACTTCCTTTCATCCTATTACTGTTCCTAGGCAGAACATAACAATGCCCAACTCATTCCAACCTCCTTTGAAGGAGTTGTAGAGAGCAAGGTCTCCTCCATTCAGCCTCCTCTTCTCCAGATTAAACAGCCCCAGTTCTCTCAGCTGCTCCTTACCAGATCTGTTCTCCAAACCCTTCACCAGCTTTGCTGCCCTTTTATGGACCCACACCAGCATCTCAATGTCATTCTTGTAGTGAGGACCCAAAATGAACGCAGGACTCAAGGTGTGGCCTCCCCAGTGCTGAGTGCTGGGGGGAGGAACAGACAAAATCATGTTGGGGAGGAGAGCTGTTCAGTGTTTCCTGTTCCAGTCATGAAATGCAGTTGACCTTTCTATGGCATTTATTAAAAAACCCCAAAGCCATAAGAAAGCAAATCACACTTGCCCATGTTTATGTCCACACTCAGGTGCAGTGGGAGATTCCTATACCACAAGGTCAGGTATGATCTGGGGAGGAGACGCTTCTCAGGAAAGGCTGGAAGGATCCACAGAGACACTGCAGCCCCTGTTCTTCCCCTGATTGTCTGCCCATCTCTTTAGAATGAGCAATCCAACTTCTGCTTCCTTGCTTGAGGGTATGTGTGTGGGGGCACCTCTTGCATGTTCCATGAAGGAGCCATGGTCTCTCTCAAAAAAGGCCCTGACTCACAAGCTCACCATCACATGTCCTCATAGATGCCCTGAAATGTCAGATCATGAAGGTTACAGTAAATAGTTTTGAAGGAAAGTGGTCTCACCCTGCTGATCTGTAAGTAGCATGGAGAAGAGGATGATTTGACAGGTAGATGAACACATCATACACCTCTCACATCCTCTTTCAGATAAGCAAACACAGAGGTAGGGAAACCTCTTTATTCTTGGGGTATTTTTGTTTTGCTTGTGCAACAGAGAAATGGGCATAAAAAGCAGAACTGCATGTTCACAGCAGCACTGCATGTCCAAAGCACTGACAGGGGTTTGGTTTGGTTGGTTAGTTTTTGTGTAGCACGACTTTACAGCAGAGAATTATTACCTGCGGATCATGGGAGCTACCCAGCAGCAGAAATACTCAGTTTCTGGTGCAGTAGATAGCTAAAACCTGACTTTTAAAATCTTCTTTTAACCCCAGAAGGCAAAAATCAATCATAAAATGAATATATATTACCCTATCAAAGTGTGTTTCTTAATTGGAAACTTTTACTGCGGTAGCAGCTTTCAGCACTCTTGATGTGATTTTGACAGGTACCGATTTGGGCTGTGGAGCTGTAATGATTGCACGTGAGGCAACATTGATTTTGGACTTCTTTGCTCCTTTGCTGGTTTTCTTACCCACTGGCTACAGCATTTGAATCTAGAGATATAGGCTGTCCTGTGTTGTTCAGTCGTGCCATAGCGGTGACACTGCCATTCCATCCAAGCTTTTCTTCTTGGGTGTTAAGGAAGGCTGCAGAGATCAAGCTCCTATCTTAAGTGTGTCAAGTGTGTAATGCAGGGCTGTGTGAATTCCCCTTTGCTGCCCCACAGCATTTCTTGTAAGGCTTTCTTAAAGTCTAGTATTTGCTTCAGTCCAACACTACTAGAGGAGTGTTTAGCCTGGACTCAGTGGATTTCACAGAATCACTGCATGGAGGCAGGCTGGAAGGGACCTCTGCTAAAACAGGGCCACGTACAGCAGGTGGCACAGGATCACAATGTCCAGGTGGGTTTGAAATCTCTCTAGAGGAGACTCCATAACCTCTCCGGGCAGCCTGCTCCAGGGCTCCAGCACCCTCACAGCAAAGATGTTTGTCCATATGTTGAAGTGAAACTTCCTGTTTTCTAATTTGTGCCAATTGCCCCTTGTCCTATAGCTGGACACTGCAGAAAAGAGCCCAGCCCTGTCCTCATGACCTCTACCCCTTAGACAGTGATCAGCATTGAGAAGATTCCCCCCTCAGGCTGCTCTTCTCCAGGCTAAAAAGTCCCAGGTCTCTCAGCCTCTCCTCATATGAGAGATGCTTTAGTCTCCTCACCATCCTCATGGCCCTTCATTGGACTCTCTCCAGTGGTACCCTGTCACTCTTGAATTGGACACAATACTCTAGATGCAGTGTCACCAGAGCAGAGAAGAGCAGGAGGAGAACCTCCCTCAACCTGCTGGCCACACTCATCTTAATGCACCCCAGAATACTGTTTGCCTTTCTGGCCACAAGGGCACATTGCTGGCTCATGCCGAACTTATCCACAAGGACTCCCAGGTCCTTTTCCACCGAGCTGCTTTCCAGCAGGCCAGCCTCTCACCTGTATTGGTGCATGTGGTTGTTCCCTCTCCAGGTGCAGGTTTACACTCTTGCCCTTGTTGAACTTCATGAGGCTCACCTCTACCCAGCCATTGAGCCTGTCCCTATCTCATTGAATTGCAGCACAGCCTTCTGACTGGGAGTGCCTCTGGATACCTTAACAGAAATACATTGTGGCTTTCCATGGTTGGGGAGGAAGAGAATGTTTGTAGTGGTAGTTTGGCTTTGTCTGCCTCACTGGTGGTCTTCTCTGCAGAGCTGCTTGAACCTCACCAAATCTGAGCAAGAATGATGACAGTGGGTGTGATGAAAACAGCAGGAGCTTTCATTAGTGCTGCCTACCTTTCCATACAAGTATCTTAAGTAGTCCTGGGAGAAGCAAGTGTCCAAAGACAGGATTAAAGTAAGTGGTCACCTTAGAGCAACAGCATCTCCCTGTTTTGTGGAGAGCCTCACACAGGCACTCCAGGGTCCATAGAAAAACAATATTTTTCAGCACCAAAGGAAATACACGTCTGAGGACTGGCAGGAGGCAGAACATTTTTCACAACAGTGAAAAATCTATGGTCATGTGCCCAGCATTTATTTCATAAAAATATCAGACAAACCAGGCTCATGATTTGACCTTGACTTCTGAAAGTTCTAGACTCGTAGAATCGTTGAAGTATGAAGAGACCTCTAAGATCATCAAATTCAGTCACCACCCCAACACCACCATGCCCATTAAACCAGGTTCCAGGGACAGAAGGTCTCCCCTCAGCCTTCTGTTCTCCAGACTAAACAACCCCAGTTCCCTCAGCTGCTCCTTGACAGACCTGTTCTCCAGACCCTTCACCAGCTTCACTGCCCTACACTGGACCCACTCAATCTCAATATCTTTCTACTAGTGAGGCCCCCAAAACTGAACCCAGGACTCAAGGTGTAGCCTCAGCAGTGCTGAATACAGGGGCATGATCATTTTGGGGATGATCCTGAAGAAAGATTTGGCCAGAGGAGCTTGTACTTGGGCAAGGAGGACCTGGTGCCCAGTTGCAACCACAGAGATTCCTCCTTGAGGGGCTCCTGATTAAGATCACAAGGCAAAGTGCTCTTTAATTTAAAGAAAGAACATTCCCAGAAGTGACCTCTTCAGTCACTGCCTAAGTAAGATCAAATAGCATGCAAAGAGGACAGAGAGAAAGCAGGCAAAAGGTTCATCAGAGCACCTTGTGTCATATGTTCAGCTGAGGATTAACTATTGATTGTGGAGCAGAAGCCACAATTCAGGTTTGATTGTGTGCCCTACAGTGTTTTCTGTTTTCAAAATAAAATCTGAAAAGCAGCCACTTGTTTATCTCCATCCAGTACTGCAGTGTGTGTGACAAGAAAATAAAGAACTCGTGAAATATTGTTAATATTTTCTTTTTCCCCTGATTACTGAATTCCTTTTGCTGCAGGAAATACTGGAGAAAAATTTATGGCTCCAGCTTTTAGTTTCAAATGAATGTAATGGTTAAGATTTGGGATTATGAACAGCTGCTTATCAAACAGGAACAAGAAGACAACCCTTAAAAAAAAACCCAAAACCTAACCCAGCACTTAATAAGTCTGCCTGCATCAGGGAATTTCTGCAGAATGACTTGATCAGTAAGAGCAATAATCTGCTTTGAGAGTGGGTTGGAGCACCTCTTCTATGTGGACAAGCTGAGAAAGCTGGGGTTGTTCACCCTGGAGAAGAGGAGGCTCCAGAGAGACATAATAGCAGCCTTCAAGTACCTGAAGGGAGCATACATGAAGGATTCAGAGAGTCTGTTTACAAAGGCCTGCAGTGACAGGACAAGTGGCAATGGCTTCAAACTAGAAAAGAGGAGATATAAATTTTATGTTAGGAACAAGTTGTTTACCATGAGGGTAGTGAAACACTAGAACAGATTGCCCAGGGCGGTGGTTGAGGGCCCCCCCTGGAGATATTCAAGGTGATGCTCAACAGGGTTCTGGGCAACCTGCTCTAGTTGAGGATGCCCCTGCTTACTGCAGAGGGGATTGGGCTAGATGACCTTTGGAGGTCCCTTCCAACCCAGACCATTCTATGTTTCTGTGACACTAAATAAGAACAACTGTTGAAACTGGCAGGGCAAGGCACAGCACAAAGCTGTTCCATTATTGGCAGTAAATACAGCTTTTATGTTAATAACAGGACATTGGAAAGTTGCTCTCATTTTTTAATCCTTACAGGAATTCCACTGGCTGGGTTGGCACAGTCATATAGTCTGCCACAGTGCACTCAAGGGGACCAGATTTCTGGTTGGCTCAGCACTCTTTGGGAACTACCTCTTCCCTTGCATAATAAAGAGAGATGTGATGAGTAGGTTGAGAGAGTTCTCCTCCCCCTCTACTCTGCCCTGTTGAGGCCACATCTGTGACCAGGTCTGGAGCCCTCAGTTGAAGAAGGACCTCAGGGAACTGCTTGAAAGAGTCCAGTGCAGAGTTGCAAAGATGCTGAAGGGAGTGGAACATCTCCCTGCTGAGGAAAGGCTGAGGAAGTTGTGGCTCTTTAGCTTGGAGCAGAGAAGCCTGAGCGGTGACATGTTAATAAAGATGTGAAGGGCAGTGTCAGGAGCCAGGTTCTGCTCAGTGATTTCTAATGCTAGGACAAGGAGCAATTGTGCAAGCTGGAGCAAAGAAGATTCTCTGTGAACACAAGGAAAAAGTTTTTCACTGTGACTGTGAGAGGGCCCTGGAGCAGGCTGCCTGTGTTCCTGTGTGACCTGCTCTATGTCATCCTGCTCTGGCAGGGGGATTGGACTGGATGATCTTTCAGTGCTCCTTCCACCCCCTAATGTCCTGTGATTCTGTGAAGATAGATGCACAGGGTGAGCTGGCACAACATGCCCTGACCCACTAGGCATGTGTCTCAGCCTCCAGTAACAAGCTGTAATTCCTTAAAGGTTGTGCTAAAATGGAAAAGGCTCTGTGGCCCGGCAAAATAATGGCCAAATGTGTTGAACATTCTTCACAACAATGCTCATGTCAAATAATTTTAAGTAAATCCTGTTCATTAGAGGCTGAGCCTCTGCCTTCAACGCTGTAAAAGTCTAAAGGAATCACAAAGAATTTATCTAATTGGCATCATGCATGAAGGCTGCTGGAGCAATGGGGAAGGCTAGATCTTCTGCACCAATAATGCTCTTACTGCCATAGTTACAGTGGTGTGATTCTCTTTCTCTCTAAAAGATAACAAATAGCACTAAGAATATTAAAAATTAAAAATAAAAAAAACCCACCACCAAAACTGAAAGCCTCACCTAGGATACAGGCAGCTGAACAGCTACAGCAAAAGCTCAGAGTTGCTCCTAATCTTGCTTCAGCTGTGGGTAAAGCCTTCATTGCTTGTAAAGCCAAAACACCTACCCAATCCATAATCCCAGGGACTCCTTGAGCAAACACTTTGTGAAGGTTTGGGATATGCTGAGCCCTGCAGGGATTTATGGGGTTAAGCAGCAGTTCCTTGTGTGTCTTCTTTCCTAGAGAGGGGAATAAGTAGGAAATAATATGGAGCAATGGCTTTAAATTAGAGCAGGGTAGATTTAGATTAGACATTAGGAAGAGTTTCTTGTCAGGGTGAGTGGTGAGACACTGGAACTGGTTGCCCAGAGCAGTTGTGGATGCCTTATCTCTGAAAGTCTTTAACACCGGGCTGGATGAGGCTTTGAGCAGCCTGGTCTACTAGGAGGTGTCCCTGCCCATGGCAGGGGTGGTTGGAACTAAATGATCTTTAAGGTCCCTTCTTACCCAAACCATTCTAAGTCAATGGCATCCTGGACTGCATCAAAAGAAGCATGGCCAGCAGACCAGAGAGGTAATTGTGATGGATTTTTTTCTGAAGAGAAGTGATTCTGCCACTATGTTCTGGTGAGACCTCACCTGCAGTACTGCATCCAGCTCTGGAGCCCTCAATACAGGAAGGACATTGACCCTATGGAGCAGGTCCAGAGAAGGGCCACAAAAATGATCAGGGCATTGGAACACCTCTGTTACGAGGACAAGCTGTGAGAGCTGGGGTTGTTCAGCATGGGGAAGAGAAGACTCTGGGGAGACTTAAAAAGAAGGCTGGAGAGAGAGAGGCTGTCTACAAAGTCCTACAGTGATAGGATGAGGGGTAATGGCTTCAAACTAGAGAAGAGGAGGTTTAGATTGGGTGTTAAGAACAAGTTCTTTACCATGAGGGTGGTGGAAACACTAAACTGGTTGCCCAGGGAAGTGGTTGAGGCCCCATCTCTGGAGATACACAAGGTGAGGCTTGACAAGTCTCTAGGCAACCTGATCTAGTTCAGGATGCCCCTGCTCAGTGCAGTGGAGTTGGACTGGATGACCTTTGGAGGTCCCTTCCAACATAAACCATTCTATGAAGTATGATGTTTGGGCACCTGTTCAGATGAGGACCCTGGGTTATGTATGGGCATCTGGGCAGAGACACTGTGTGGGATCAGGGTGAATTGCTGTTGACTTGGCTTGGCAAGCTGAAATGTATTTTCTTTCCATGAGGTGAGAGCAGTGATTGCAGCTGCCCCTGAAATGCGGCCAAACAGAGCCATCTTTCATTCCCTGTCAGGAAGCTGTGCTCTACCTGAACCTTACAGGTGTATAATAGCACAGGCTGTGAGAAAGAGGCAGAGCAAGGACATTTATCACTTCTGACTGAAGAGCCTCCACTCTTGTTCTGTAAATGAAAGGAAAAAAGGCTTAAAGGAATATGTTTGCTAACACTCTGTGGCACTTTTAAGGCTAAGTCCTATTTCGACCCTCCTCATTTTTATCTCTTTTTTTTCTTCAGCATCTTCCCATTAGCAAGCAATAGTAGCTCCTTTTGCCACTTTTTCCACTTCCAGCCCCTCTTATCTCAAACCAGATGGTAAACATGGGGGCCTGACCTAACCAGGTGCCTGACAGATGTTAAAAGGAATTTTCCTTTCCAAGGCACCTTGTCTCAATTTCCCTGCCTCTAAGGATCTGCGTGCTGGTTAGGTGGAGTCAGCTACTGTCTGCCTTTCTCTGTGGAAAGGGTGAGGATGTCATTCTATGCTGTGCTCAGAATCTAGATGGCCAGGTGTTCTTGCACCTATTTCTTTTTGTTTTGACAAATCAGGAGTGGTTTTCATGCAAACAAGTGGGCAATCAGATTTCTAACGATGCTTTTCCTGATGCCTTAGTACAACTAGGGTTCTCAAAGACTGGCACCGGTTCCCCAAGGAGGTGGTTAATCTCCATCTCTGGAGGTGTTTCAAAGAGGCAGTGATGTGGCGCTGAGGGACATGTTTAACACCAGCCTTGGTAGAGTTAGAGAATGGTTGGACTCAATGATCTTCAAGGTTTCCACCCAAAACAATTCTGTAACTACCAAGACGGGCAAAAGGTCTTTCTGTCAAGCTCATTGCCTTTGTGTTCGTCTGCCATCTCCTTTCACAGTCTCATTTAAGGAGAGCCTGAAATGTATTCAGGGGTTCAGGAGAAGGCTGTTGGCCGCCTTGGCCACAAGGGCACAGTGAAGGTACATATGAATGGAGCTTTAGAACTGCCACCTGTAGCAAGTTTCATACTGACCATTTGTGATAACATGGGAAGAATGCATTCTCTTGTAGTTGATGGGACAGCTGCATTATGTCTGTATTACCTAGGCAAAGTGACTAGTTTCCCCTTAAACAACAGGTGGTTGGTTGGTTTTTTCACTTGTGGAGTGACTTGAGTGAGATTGCACAGAGTATAACTTAGAAGGTGTTGGACCAGTGAAATACTGTGGCCTGCACTGAATGATGCCATTCACAAGCTGTTTGGACAAGTGGGTCAACAGTAATTAATAGTTTGTGATGAGCAATCAAGCTCCGGTCTTCATGCTGGTTTTTCAGTGAACATTACTGGTTTCAGCGTATCTGTTTGCCATCCCATCCTCAACTCAAACTTATAACCAAGCTGTAGGAAATAAAAACTCCATGTTGAGCAAATTAGAGAAGACTTCATTTTACTTAATGTTGCCCAGCAAGCTAAAAATAAACATGTGTCCTTAGATGTATCAGTAATTCATGTACATGTTAATTACTCAGTATGCAGTCATTACACTTCCAGTCGCACTCATTACTCCAACAGCTCTCAAGTATTTCTGCAGCAGCACTTGGCTTGTAGCTATAATGATACTATTTCACAAGTTTTGAAGGCTTTTTGCTGGTTGTTTTCGGTTTTTTGCTCTGACTTGCATAGACTGCATTTCATTTACCTTTTTGCCTCCGCTATTGTTTATTACCAAGAGCTTATCAATTAGCTCAGGCAAGATCCCAATGAAAATCACTGCTTCACTCACTAAAAATCAATAAGGAAACTCAGTAACTCCCTGCAAAACCAATAAAGAAGCAGCAAATTAAAGTGCTCACAGCAGATACGTGTATAGTGCTTTGGTTGAATGGTTTATCTGATGAAAAAAATGCTGGGTTTTGTTAACTGCAACTACTCACTGAATATAGCCTGAATCTGCAAACAATTTGGTCCTGCCTTGCCCTTTTGCTTAAAGCTAGTGAATAAAAAGGAGGGGGAAAGGGTGTTACTTTGATAGAGAAAATACTGTAATTGTTTAGAAATCCTATTTTGAGATAAAGTTTATGGAAAGAGTGTCATCTTTGAAGGTTAGAACTGTGCTGAAACTAAACCACAGTGGATGGGAAGGAAGAATTTTAGTGTGAAGAGGCAATGTTACGCTGCTCAGCTCAGACCAAAGCAAGCACCCTTTGCTTCCACTTCCCACATGGCTTTGTACTTGTCATTTTGACCTTGATGGACACCCATTTCTCATGTTTGAAATGGGAGTCCATCTGGAGTCTGTTTGTTCTGGGGGCATGGACTGAAGCTCATTTGTTCTGTTTATGCTGAGGCTAATGCAGTAGCAGAAAGCAATATGAAATTACTACGTATTGTAGTTTGGGATGAAAAATGGAAAGGGACTGTATCTGATGATGAGCTAACTAATTCTAATGCAGCAGCAGTAGGGGTTTTCAGCAGAGTTACAGCAGGATCAGTTTAGATATGGCCAATAATTCTCACAGTAGCAGCTAGAGGCTACCAGCTGAGCCAGGATCTGGTATATTGCCTGGTGCTGTATTTTCTGCTCACGCAGTGCAAGATATTCCCATCCCAGAAGATGTGCTGAGATAAATAACTGAGATAAGAATACTGAAAGAAAATATTTTATTTTATTTTATTTTCTCTTGGTCAGCCTGTGGAGATAGGGGCATACTTCCTGATTACCCATGGAGATGTGAGCACAGCCCTGAGGCACGCACTAGAACCTTGGTTTCTAGTAGGATACTTTCATCTTATGATTGTCCTTCATGTGCAGAGGAATCAGCAGACAGCAGTAGGGGAATGTTGTGTTTCTCACATTTTGAAACAATCCAGAGCAAGCAGCCATTTTTTGGCTCACAGAGCTGCTAAAGGCTTGTCAGCAATTAACAGTATGTGTAGAAGGGAAAGCATGCATGTTTCAAACTCCTCTCTGCTCTGATCAGATGAGGAAATACTGCCGAGGCAATTAGAGGGAAATAAAGAAGGATGAAACTGCTCTCAGAGTAATGGGAAAATAATTATCAGTGTGCTAGCTGATTGTGTGTTGTCCCTGCTGGGTGCCAGAGGAGAAACATCTATTTTCAAAATGCTTTTCGGCCTCATCCTGCACCATGCTCAGCTTGCTCAGTTTCCCACGCACTGGGAAGCGCCCAGCGCTTCAGCAGCTGCCCAGGATCAGCAGCATCATGCATCTTTGAGAAGAGCAGCTCACACCTTGGCAATGAGAACAAGGCAAAGGAACTGAAAATACAACAAATTATAATGAAATGTGTTGAAACTAAAGATGATGGCCCTTAAATGTTATTTAGGAACACCACTTGCTGCCATGGTTTTAATGACCATTTGCTGGTTTGGGAAAGTGTTTCCTTGGATGTGCTTCCATATATAGGCCTCTTACCATCTGTCTTCTACACAAAAGAGCTCAGCAGCTGGGAGTCTGTTGGTACACTGGATAGTGTCTGGGGAAAGGTCCTCTTGACATTGGGAAGTGGATGGAGGTTATTGTGGAGAGACTCTGAAACCTTGTCCTCATGTCTACAGTAAGCTGCTCCTAGAAAAGGGCATAGAAAATAAAAGAGGAGTATGAGAGTGGCTCTCTTTGGAGGCCCCTACAAAAATACTTACCCCTCTGCTTTGCCCTCCCGAGGCTGCCCTGGAGTATTGTGTCCAGTTCTGGGCAACCCAGTTCAAGAGAGACAGGGAACTACTGGAGGGAGTCAAACAGATGGCCATGAAGATGATGAGAGATTGGAGCATCTCTCTTGCAAAGAGAGGATGAGAGACCTGAGGCTCTTCAGCCTGGAGAAGAGCCGACTGAAATATTTTCAATGCTCATTCCTGTGTAAAGGGTGGAGGTCAAGAGGATGGGGCTAGGCTCTTTTCTGTAGTGCCCAGCGATAGGACAAGGGGCAATGGGCACAAACCAGAAGACAGGAGGTTTCACTTAAGCATACAGAGAAACATCTTTGCTGTGAGGGTGCTGGAGCCCTGGAGCAGGCTGCCCAGAGAGGTTGTGGAGTCTCCTTCTCTGGAGACTTTCAAAACCCACCTGGACATGTTCCTGTGCAATCTGATCTAGGTGACCCTGCTTTGGCAGGGGCATTTGGATAAGATCTCTGGAGGTCCCTTGCAACCCCCACCACTGTGTGATTCTGTGATATTTAGTCACTGATGATAGGAAAAGAATAGAGCTCAAGGGTTTGTTGTGTTAGCTGCTGTCCAGGCATCATTAGGAGATGGTCTGTACCCAAGCTGATGTGGTTATCAGTACAGGCATTGCTGCTGTACAAGCAAAGTGAAAACAGTGAAATAACTTGTGTCAGAGACAGGAGTGTGCTGAAGGTGGAATCTGGGATTTACTGAAGTTAGTGCATCTTGGAATTTGATCTGTATTTCTACCCAATATCTGATAACCTCCCACTGCCTTACACCAACACAGCTACTGAGTTAATGGCCCTAAGTTTAATTAAAATAATGACTTTAGAAAGGTTGATGTTTGCTTTTGTGGCCTTTGGATTACAAACTCATGCATCAGCTGAGGGAGAAGAGAAGCCATCAGCAGTACTGGTAAAGGGATCTAGCACAGCTGCTGTGTCTCGTGGCAGGATAGAAAATGGAGTGAAACTCATGAAGCTGTTGGTTTTCTCCTGTTTTCTTGATGTTTTAGCAAACCTAATTTGCCTTTTAAACATCAGGGGCATGTGACATGAACACATATTGAACCACTCTGAAGTCTTTCCTTTCCTGGCCCAAAAAGATGATGGCAGCAGGAGCGCTTATGCCTTACCCTCCTGCTCTAAGTGTTCTTGGGCCCTTAGAAGTAACAGCCAAGGGGAGGACTTTCTTAATCAACCTAATTGGTGATCTGACTGGAAAGGTCTTTTAGCAAGGTTTATTATTTTCTTCATCTTTGGCCTGGGCTGGCAAGATAGGTAATTAATTATAGTTTGTCCACTTGTCAGGATGATTAAAGCAGCTCAGCTCTGTAGACTGACCTTCAGGTAACCAGACTACTCATTTCACTTATTGCTATCTACTCTTGTGTGAGATTTGTGCAGCCTGCTGCATACAATATTTTCCTCTTCATTCTTCTGAACATTTGTATTCTTCTAGCAGGGTTGTTTTTTTTCACTAGAGGATACCTAGAACCATTCCCATTAGGGTTAGAACAACATCTGGAGCCCCAAAGATAATTCACACAATATTGTGGGCAATTCTTACAGGTTTATCAACTTCTCTACAGATCTACAATCCTTTTGTTTAAATTAATGTATAATCTGTCTTGCCTCTTAGTAATTTGTGCTGGCTCTCTTTACCAAAGCTAAAGATTAGACATCAGAAAAAAGTTCTTTGGACATCATGAAGTTCTTTACTATGAGAGTGGTGGAACACTAGAACAGGCTGTCCAGGGAGGTAGTGGAGGCTTCATTCCCGGAGACATTCAAGCCACACTTGATGGGTCTCTGAGAAGCCTGATCTAGTTAGAGATGTCTCTGCTTATTGCAGGGAGATTGTACTAGATGACCTTTAAAGGTCTCTTCCAACTCAATATTCTATGATTCTGTGATAAAAGGTGCTTCCATTTTTTTTTTTTTGTCATCCTACTCACAGAGATTTCACTGAACACTGCAATTTTGCTTATAGAGGATCCTAAGAGAACCAGTTTAAGAGTCTACCAGAGTGGTGGGGAGGTAATGAGGTTTTTGTGACTGTGAGTCCAGACTGATGCTGGAAAGGGCATTCCTGCAGTCTTGCTTGTGTCAAAACAATGTATGACTTACAGATTTTCTTTGCCTTTATCATTCCTTGACCTGAAAAGTCTTTCAGTTTCTTTCTCCTTCCAAATCATCTCTTCCAACTTGTCTAACTAGACAACTCCAGAAGATGTGCCCGTTTCCTACTTGGGAAGGACTGTTTGATCTAGGATCCTAAACTGCAGCAAAACAGAACTGGCAGCATGATGGAGGACAGCAAGCCTGGGGCTTGGCCACCTTCCCTTGAGAACTGTCTGGTTTTTCTTCTCTAGCAACTTGTCCAGGGCATCATTGTGTGTTAGTTCACTGCACTTCAAAGGAAAATGTTCACATTTAAAATACAATAGCACCTGGTGTTAAAACTGCAATTGCATATTCATACTCATAGATTACTTCAGGACAATTCGCTGCTTGGCAAAGGAGATAAATTGTGAGCAAAGATTCCATAAGTCATGAGATTGCCTTGAATCCTGAGACTCCAGGATGTGTGCCTGCATATTTCTCTGGAGTATTTCTCCAGGGTTTACATTTCCAAGCTTTCCTCTGCCAGTTGAAAGGCAAGTCACTTATGAATAAAAGAAAAGCCGAGAATTTCCTTCGCTTTGGAGGGCTTCAGGAGCCACAACTTGAGCGTGAAATGTCACTGTATTTGTAATGAAATCATAGGAGCTGGCTGGGCTGCCAACTTGGTGTCCTTTGCTTCCTCCTTAAAAACCAAACCCTTTAAAATTGTGCCAGTGTTCCTGGAAAACTAGATACTGCTGTCCTTGTATCCGTGCCTTCTGTTCTGTGGACTCTGGTTTAGTCACTTGGTATTGAACACAGAGTTCGCGGCAGAGCAGAGGTGTTTCGCAGCCATAAACAGCTGGCTGTTTAGTGCGTTTCATAGCCCTGATGACACGAGCTCACATCTTTTTCTGTTGTTATTGTCTTTTACCGGTGATAAAACTTTCACGTTATTCCTTCCCCACAAGTTTTGGTGGTTGTTTTGTTTGGGTTTATCCCACATTCCAAATGTTGGTAATTTCAACCCAAACATATGCGCTGCCCATCCGTTTATAGAGGCAGCACAATTAAAACCTTTTGGATGAGGTTTTAATGAATGCCTGTGTTCTCTCACTGACTCAGTTCAGGGAGTAAATTTTTAATGAATCATTAACAAAGTTAATAGTTTTGAAAATCATTACAGTACAATCCCATTATTTTGTTTCTTTTTTGCCGTGCAGCTAATGCTCCATGCATCATAGTAATGTTTTTCTTTTGGCATTCCAGTAGAAGTTGTTTTGACTCAGAGCTTCCTCCTGGAAATGTGTTATGAAAATGACAATTCAGAAATACTCTGTGATGCTGAGGAGTCCATAACGGATTTAGAAGCACTACAGAGCTACTCAAGAGCCAGACACCACAGCCCATATGAATCCCTTGAGAAGCAGGTATATACCTCATATAGATATCAAAAGTATTTTAGTAGCCTAATATCTTTATTTCATTATGAATTAGGGCCCAAGACTCCATAGGAAGTCTCTGGGTTCAGTTTTGGAGCTCTCCCTACAAGAATGACATTGAGGTGTTGGACTGTGTCCAGAGAAGAGCAGCAAAGCTGATGAAGGGTCTGGAGAACAGGTCTGGTGAGGAGCAGCTGAGGGAACTGGGGGTCCTTATTCTGGAGAAAAGGAGGCTGGGGGAGACCTTATTGCTCTCTTCAACTCCCTGAAAGGAGCTAGAATGAGGCGTGGGGCAGTGTCTTCTCCAAGTAACTAGCAGTGGGAGAAGAGGAGTCATAGAATTGGCTTAATTTGGAAGGGATCTTAAAGAATATCTAGTTCCAGCCCCGCTGCCATG
Source organism: Colaptes auratus (assembly GCA_015227895.2). Taxonomy (NCBI): domain Eukaryota; kingdom Metazoa; phylum Chordata; class Aves; order Piciformes; family Picidae; genus Colaptes; species Colaptes auratus. The sequence goes on from CM037643.1 coordinate 15,788,350, forward strand.
GGCAGGGACACCTCCCACCAGATCAGATTGCTCAAAGCCTCATCCAGCCTGGTCTTAAACACTTCCAGATGTTCACAACTTTTCTGGGCAACCTGTTCAAGTGCCTCACCATTCTCAGAATAAAGAATCTCTTTCTAATGTCACCAGTAAAGATGTTAAACAGCACTGAGGGCCTCCACTTGTCACAGGAAAAATTTCTTTGCTGTAAGAGTGGTCAGGCATAGGAACAGGCTGCCCAGGGAGTTAGTGGAGTCACCATCCCTGGAGGTGCTCAAGAAACCTGTGGATATGGCACTTGGGGGGACATGGTTTAATGGCCATGGTGATGTTAGGCTAACGATTGGGCTCGATGATTAGAGCCAATTTTCCAGCTGAAACAATTCCAAGGTTCTATGATTCTCTAGATAGCTTAATTTCCTTCTTCACAGAGTCAGAGAATCACAGAAATATTCAGGTTGGGAAAGACTGCTTGAAATGTTTTGGGTGGCCCTAGATCTTCATTCATACAGAGGCTAACCAGCAGTCGTTTTCCAGATCCAAACAGAGCTTTACACAATACCATGCATTCCCTTCTGTCTACAGGCAGCACTTTCTATTAACTACTTTTTATTATGTACAGACATGCCTTTTATAGGAGCCTTTTTGGCTACAGCTGTCTCCACGAAGATCATTCTGTTGCATTCGATTCAGATCGACCGCTTCTAGAGGCAAAGAAAAAAAACAAAACACCAAAAAAACAACCCCAAACCTAAAATTATTTGCTGCAATTTATCATCTAGTCAAATATCTGTAATCATCCATTGCCTGCTGAGTGAAGAGTATTTATAATAAATGTTAGCTAACAAGCTTCTTCCTTGCTAACTAGAGCATTAAATTCATTGGCAAATGTTGTTGCGAGTTGGTTGGCGAGCAAATAAATGGAGTTCAGAGGTAAGGAGAAGAAATATGAGGCCATAGAAAGGGGCCTGGAGAAATCTGAAAGCTTAGCAGTTGTAAGTCCTAGAGAAGACTTTTACCCTGACAAGAGCATACAGGACAAGATTTTATAAAGTGAGGAAGTAGTATGGTCCCCCAACCCATAATGAAAGGTGTAAAGAGACACCAGAAGAGTTGACTTTAAAACTCAAACAATGATTCCCATTGCTTTAAGAACAATTTATGTTACCAAAGTAGATATAGAACAGAATCATTGAATCATTTCAGATGGAAAAGACCACTGAGTTCAACCATTATCTAACTCTACCAAGCCTGATGTTAAACCATGTCCCTTGACACCACATCTCTGCATCTTTTAAACACCTCCAGGGATAGGGATTCAACCATCTCACTGGACAGCGTGTTCCAGTCTTTGAGAACCCTTTCAGTCAACAAATTTCTTCTAAGGTCCAACCTAAACCTCCCCTGCTGCAACCTGAGGCCATCTCCTCTCCTCCTGAACACGTTATTTGGGAGAAGAGACTACCTGGCTCCAACCTCCTTTCAGGGAGTTGTAAAGAACAATGAGGTCTCTCCTCAGCCTCCTTTTTTGCCAGACTAAACAACCCCCGTTCCTTCAGTCCCTCCTCACCAGACCTATTCTCCAGACTCTACAGCAGTTTCATGGCCCTTCTCTGGATCTGCTCCAGCACCTCAATGTCCTTCTTGTAGTGAGTGCCCCAAATACAGCTAATCTTAATTTTTTTATGACAATTGCCTCCCATATGGGCTTTTGGCTGGACTGATCAAGAAATCTGTGAATATCAGGAGCAGATACTCACCATTTTGCAAAGACCAATATTTAAGCCTGCACTCAAGACCCCTTGCAGCTTGGACCTAGGTGTAAAATAACCGTAAGCAACTGGGTTTCCCTCTTCCCTGTCTACTCCCTACCAAGTATTGTGTCATTCTGTCTCTTTAGATTACTAGATCTTTGGTGTTACAGAACCTCCTTACCTGTAGTGCATAGTTCTGCTGAGGCCCTGAGATGTTGCTATCATGGCCTTGTGTTTCTGTCAGAAGTATAATTATTTCACAGAATCACAGAATGCTAGGGGTTAGAAAGGACCTTGAATGATCACCCAGTCCAACCCCCCAGCCAGAGCAGGATCCTATAGGGCTGGTTACACAGGAAGGTGTCTAGAGAAGGAGACTCCTTAACCTCTCTGGGCAGCCCATTTCTGTCTTTTGTCACCCTCATAGTGAAAAAGTTTCTCCTTCTCTTCCTGTGGAAGCTCCTTTGCTCCAGCTTGCACCCATTGTCCCTTGTCCTATCATTGGGCATCACTGAGCCTGGATCCATTCTCGTGACGCTGCCCTTCACATCTGTATAAATGTGAATGAGGTCAGCCCTCAGGCTCCTCTTCACCAAGCTAAAGAGCCCCAGCTCCCTCAGCCTTTCCTCAGCAGGGAGATATTCCTATCCCTTCATCATCTTCATGTCTCCACATCACAGCATCTTGTCTCTCATTTCCTGATGTTTCCAACAGTCTTACTGCAGTGTTGCCCTCTGACCTGCATCGTCAGCTTCCTGTGCATCTGTCACAATGCTCACTGTCATCTACCAGATCTTTGTGGATGAAATTTTCCTTTGTCTGCAGGAGAAAGACCCTCAATGTCTTGCTGTTTTGCAGGAACTAAAGCCTGCTGTCATCACAGTGAATAGGGTTACTAGCAGAAATGAATTTGAAGTGCTTTCATGGGCAGGACTAGAGGGAATCAGGGTTTTATGAGATGTGTAAATAGGAATTTGAAAGAAACCCTGCATCACTTGCTTTTTCCTGCTGAAAATAAAAAGGTGTTTCCTTGGCTGCAGGCATGTTATCTTGTTTGTCAGTGACACTCTGTTAACCACTCTATTTAGGGATGCCATTCATTCACTACTTTTGTTGCCCTTTCAGTGAAGGTATGAGGGCAGAGTGTCTTCTCAGCATGAATGTGTTTACCAAGCTCTTTGGTGCTAATGGAAGATCCACAGGGCTGCATTCATGAAAAAAAAAAAGAAGCCAGCACCTGATGCTTTGTCATCTCTCTCACAGAATATATATGGTTATAAGAAACCTCAAAGATGATCCAGTCCAACCCTCAACCCAGCACTGAAGGGTCAGCACTAAACCGCGTCCCTAAGTCCCAGGTCCTAATGCTGCTTAAACACTTTCAGGGACGGAGGTCTTTCCTCCCTGCAAGAACAGGAGACCTCATTTATTTACCAAGGTAACTCCAATTAGGATATTTGCTTATAAAATGGAGGGAAGTGGGGGCTGGAGAGAGAGTCTTGCAGCCTATTGCTGAGCCTGGTGCCAAGCCTGAGCTGAACTGCAAACTTAACTGTTCTCTGGGTAGGAGTTGTGCTTGCCCTGTCTTGCCACTGTGCTGCCTCTCATCCTAGGACCCTCAATGTGGTGGTGCACAGGCAGTATTCCCCCACAGCCTTGCCTTTGGTGATGTTGTCCACTGTTCATACTTTGGATAGGCTTTGAGGAGAGGAAGAGTGAAAGACGTACGAAACCAGAGAGTTGTTTAGAAGGCAGCTTTCAATGTGCCAGTCTCTCAGCTGGGAAGTTAGATGCAGACTGCATAAAGGCCAGGTAGCTTTCTCCAGATCTTCCTGAGCAGGGTCTGAGCAAAGTCCACCACCAAACAGAAGAAACTTTTCAGTCAAGAAGTTTCTTCTCATAGCTAACCTAAACCTCCACTGGGGCAACTTGAGGTCACTTCCTCTCCTCCTATCACTTGTTACTAGGAATAAGAGACCAACACCCACTTCATTCCAATTTTCTTTTGGAAGTCATAGAGAGCAATGAGGTCTCCCCTCAGTCTCCTTTTCTCCAGACTAAACCATTTAAGTTCTCTAAGCTGCTCCTCACCAAACCTGTTCTCCAGACCCATCACCAGCTTTATAGTACCCACTCCAGCAGCTCAGTGTTTAAGTCAATTTGAATGGAGAGTGAGCATTGTTTGGAATGGAGTCTACTTAGTATGTGCTGCCTGTTAGTGAACATTTAATTCAAGGGAAAATCCAGTGTGCTTTGTCCTGATAAGAAATCAGTGAACTGTGTTGTATACAAAAATTTCTCTGTTGAGCTCTTGGAAATGGAAGGATCTGGAAAATAAAATGTGCTGTACTGACACATTCCCCACTGCAGTATTCACAGGAGAACTTCTTGCTGTTATATAGATTCTGATTGGTAATTCCCGCTTTTCAATTTCATATTGGCAATGCCCACTTTTAACCTTCCCACATTTCAACACAACAAATGGTCCCCTTGTTCTTTAAGCATAGATAAATTTGTGTAAGCCTAGGTTTGATGGCTTCTTTCATGTTTGCCTTTTCACCAACTCTGGACATTCTTCTACTCCAGCTAAGTACCTATGAAATTAAATGTTTAAGGAAGTTGCTAGGGCATGTAGGAAAAAAATTAGAGAGGCAAAAGCCCATTTAGAGCTTAGACTGGCCTCTGCTGTGAAGGACAACAAAAAATGCTTTTATAAATATATTAATGGCAAAAGGAGGGGCAAGAACAACCTCCACTCCTTAGTGGACATGTAGGGGAATATTGTAACAAGAGATGAAGAAAAAGCAGAGATACTTAACACCTTCTTTGCCTCAATTTTAATAGCAAGATAGGTTGTCTTCCAGACAACTGGCCTCCTGAGCTGGCAGATGGAGGCAGGGAGCAGTATAGTTCCCCTGTGATCCAGAAGGGTTCTACACATGGGCTACAACAACCCCATGCAGCGCTACAAGCTGGGGTCAGAATGGCTGGAGAGCGGCCAGGCAGAAAGGGACCTGGGGGTACTGGTTGATAGTAAGCTGAACATGAGCCAGCAGTGTGCCCAGGTGGCCAAGAAGGCCAATGGCATCCTGCCCTGTATCAGGAACAGTGTGGCCAGCAGCAGGAGGGAGGTCAATCTGCCCTGTATGCAGCACTGGTTAGGCCACACCTTGAGTCCTGTGTCCAGCTCTGAGCCCCTCAGTTTAGGAAAGATGTTGACGTGCTGGGACGTGTCCAGAGAAGGGCAACAAAGCTGGGGAAGGGTTTGGAACACAAGCCCTGTGAGGAGAGGCTGAGGGAGCTGGGGTTGCTTAGCCTGGAGAAGAGGAGGCTCAGGGCAGACCTTATTGCTGTCTACAGCAACCTGAAGGGAGGTTGTAGCCAGATGGGGGTTGGTCTCTTCTTCCAGGCAACCAGCACCAGAACAAGAGGACACAGTCTCAAGCTGTACCAGGGGAGGTTTAGGCTGGATGTTAGGAAGAAATTGTTCACAGAAAGGGTGATTGGCCATTGGAATGTGCTGCCCAGGGAGGTGGTGGAGTCACTGTCACTAGAAGTGTTTAAAAACAGACTGGATGGGGTGCTTGTGCCATGGTTTAGTTGATTAGATGGTGTTGGATGATAGGTTAGACTTGATGATCTCAAAGGTCTCTTCCAACCTGGTTAATTCTATTCTATTCTGTATTCTCTTCTGTATTTTGTGGCTGTTTGCTTACCCATCCTTCTTCTGGAAGTATCACACTCGTGATAAATGGATTGACACCAGTTTGGAACTAGGGTGATTAATGTGAAAGATATTTCTGAACCATTTGTTTGTGGCACATGGCATTTAATCTTTGTTTATGAAAAAAAATATGCATAAAGTGCAGGTGTTACCCAGAGATTAAGCAAACTTGATTTATTTTTGGGTGTAATAAACCATGGAAAGAGGATTGCCCTCAAAGGTAACACCCTCACTCCTCAGTGCTTGATGTTTCCTATGTGGAAAAAGCCACATGAGGAAAGGCTGAGAGAATGGTTTGGGTTGGAAGGGACCTGGATATATTTAAAAAGCTGTCTAGATATGTTGCTCAGAGATATGGTGTACTAGTGGCTCTGGGAGAGTTAAATGATGATCTTAAAGGACCTTTCCAACCATAATGATTCTGTGAGTGATGTTTATGGGAAAACCAATGCCATGGTTTGTAATAGCAGAAGGCATTCCAGCCTCTCTCTTGAAGTCTCTCTTTAGTTTTGTTTTCCTTCCATACTGCATCTACAAATTCTCTTGAAATGTCTCTCTGTGGGGATTAATGCAGCCTGATTCTTGTAGGTGTTCATCTCTTAGCAGTAGCCAGGGAGATGGAAGAAGTGTGCCACAGAGATGAAGACATATTATTAGCGCTGTCAAGCACAATTCCCCAAGGACAAACATCTTTAAAAGTCCCAATTTCTAGGAATCCTGATGGAGATCATAGAACCACGGAACTGTTTCAGTTGTAAAAGACACTTGACATCTCTTTAAAATGCTCTCCCTTTCAGCTTTAAGTAGAAATGTTTGCCAAAAAAGTCTTCAGGTGATGCCTGGGAAATTGTTCAGCTGGATTTTGGAGAGGTACAGCATGTTTCATGGGACCAGATGCAACTCTGGTGTGCTGACAGATTTAGTAACAGCAATCCTAGTAAATATCACTAGAAGTCCATATCAGCTTGTGACCTTCCCAAACTCAAAATATAGAATCATTTTGGTTGGAAAAGACCCTCAAGATCATCAATTCCAACCATTCTCTAAATCTACTGGAGCTGGTGCTCTCAGCACCACATCTCAGCCTCTTTGAAACACCTCCAGGGATGGGGATTCAACCACCTCCCTCAGAACCTGTTCAGTACTTTGAGAACCCTGTCAGGGAAGAAGTTTCCTCTCATATCCAGCTTAAACCTTCCCTGGGACAAACTTAAGTGATTTCCTCTCCTCCCTATCACTCATTACCAGGGAGAAGAGACCAACATCCTCCTTTCTGACAGAGAGCAATGAGGTCTCCCCTCAGCTTCATTTTCTTCAGGCTAAAAAACCACAGCTCCCTCAGCTGCTCCTCACCAGACCTCTTCTGCAGACTCTTCACCAGTTGTATTGCCCTTCTCTGGACACTCTCCAGCACCTCAGTGACTTTCTTGGATCTTTCTACCCTGAGATCAACTTGCATATCCCTCACATCTTTGCAAGCCAGGCTGCATACGTTGTCAGTGAATGAGAGCATTGTTCAATAATTTTGCAAAATAAGAGCTAGTGAGAAAGAGAACTTAACAAAGGATGATAGAAAGCAGCATGATAAAATGATAGATTCATTTGCTCATCTATTACTCTTTGAAGTTTATGTTCTTCTCTTTTGATTTGTAACAGAGCCTTAGCATTACTTCCAGGAACAGTCATCATCTTTGTGTTCCTTTTGCTTCTGTTCCTTCCTCAGATTAATAATCAATGTCTATAAATTTCTTCAATTTTATTGTCTCAATGAAAAGCCTTCTTAAAAAAATACTTTTAGCTAAGACTTGAGACACAAAGCTTTCTTTTATTTTATTTTATTGTTCATAATGACTGTTTGAAGGCATGTTCTTCATCATTCCTGCCCAACACTTACAGTGAAAACTTCATCTGATGAGACAGAAAGAGGGATCAGTGACTAAGGCACAACTTACCTTATCCCTCTACATGTGAGCCTTTTTAGTCCTGGGTAGGAGATGCAGCAGGTTTGTAAACCACAGAGATCTAGTACCCTGAAAATACCACAGGCATTCATGTTTTGGCTCTGCCAAGAACTTCTGCACCAGTGTTGGCAGGGAGGCTTTTCCTCTTCTTGCGTCCGGCTAGCGGAGTGGGATGGAACGGAATGGGACGGAATAGAATGGAATGGAATACTAAAGAGCATGGGGCCCAGCACTGATCCCTGGGGGACACCACTAGTGACTGACTGCCAGATGGATGTGGCACCATTCACCACCACTCTCTGGGCTCGGCCCTCCAGCCAGTTCCTAACCCAGCACAGAGTGCTGCTGTTGAAGCCACGAGCTGCCAGCTTGGTCAGGAGTTTGCTGTGGGGGACGGTGTCAAAGGCCTTGCTGAGGTCCAGGTAGACCACATCCACAGGCCTCCCCACATCCACCAGGTGGGTCACCTGATCATAGAAGGAGATCAGGTTGGTCAGGCAGGACCTGCCCTTCCTAAAGCCATGCTGGCTGGGCCTGATCCCTTGGCCATCCTGTAAGTGCTGTGTGATCGCACTCAAGATGACCTGTTCCATAGTCTTGCCTGGCACTGAGGTCAGGCTGACAGGCCTATGATTCCCTGGCTCATCCAACTGGCCCTTCTTGTGGATGGGCACCACATTGGTAGTGTTCCCATTCTCCCAGAGCATAACTTTCTTTTCCTGAAGAATTATACATCTTACACATCTGGGACCACCCTCATGTTGCTTTTGATTATATTAGCTAATCCTTGGAGACTTGCAAGTGGTTGCAAATAGATGGTGAAAATCTTACTAGTCTTGACTCTATTGCAGAAACACCAAGACTAACTCTCCTTTCCCTCTGATCCTCCCAGTGTTAAAATGTGTGAGGGAAATGATTGAGGTGAACAGAGAAGGGGAATGACAATGTGCATTGTGTATTCCTAGATCCTAGTGCAGAGTCCTGACTCTGGGGAGGAATGACCCTATGCAGAAGTATAGGTGAGGATCTGACCTGCTGGAAAGCAGCTTTGTGGAGAAGGACCTGGGAGTCTTGGTGGACATGTTTGGCATGAGCCAGCAATATGCTTTTGTGGCCAAAGACAACAGTATTCTGGGGTGCATTAAGAAGAGTGAGGCCAGCAGGATGAGGGAAGTTCTCCTCCCCCTCTACCAAGTCTGGAGTATTGTCTAGTTCTGAGCTCCCCAGGTCATGAAAGTCAGGGAACCACTGGTGAGAGTGTACAAAAATCTGAAAATAGTGATCATGTTTGTCTGCTTTCAGCCCTTTTCTCTCCTGGAGTTAGTCCAAGGTATTCCTTCTTTCCTGTTTCTTCTCCATAAAATGTCAGGAGATGTAGAAGCAACTTTCTGCAGTTCAGGTCAGAAGTGCATGTTGGCTGAGAGCTTGCTACTCAGAAAGAGCAGCTGCCAGGATTGCTGAGTCAAGTCCCCAGCCTCTTGAAGTTGAGTCATCTTTGGCAAGCCTGTGGCATCAAGTGCCCTCCATGCCTTGTTTTTTCTCTTCTGTGAATGGAGATCTATGCTCTTTGCCATCTCCTGGGTGGATGGTGGTATGCTCAAGCAGTACACCATGCAGGTGCCAAGTATCTTCACCCAGTTGCTTGGCTATAAATATTAATAGGCCAGGATCCTTGACTCAGTGACCTAATATAGGCATTAACTCAACAAATTCACTACTACTAATATTAAAACGTGCACTCCTTTAAAAGCTTGACCTTTTAATCACACATTTTGCAGGTTAACTAATAAACCTGCAATGGGTGGGAGAGGCCTAGGATGATCTAGGTTTTAAGATTGCAAGTGGAGTCTTCAGTCACAGCTTTTCTCTTCATTCAGCTTAGCAGATCCTCACCTGCCCTAGCTGACAAAGGAGTCCCTTTGCCAAATGAAAGGATGCTCTCTCTTTGTGTGCCAAAGTGGCCAGAAGCTCTGCAGCAAAAAGCAGCCTAAGAACATCAGTGGAATATTTGGATTTGTCAGTAGGGTGTCAGTGGATTGCTGTGAAAAGCCTCACCTGAGCTGACAAGTTGGAAAAGGAGATATAGAGGGTTGTAGAAGAGCATTACGGTAGGGTGTGTTGTGCTTAATGATTCTGTATCTGGAGGACATATCTTCAGTGTGTTCAGTTTTGAGGCCCACAATACCAGGTGATGGAGCAGGTCAAGAGAAGGGCAACAAAGCTGATGAAAGGTCTGCAGGAACAGGTTTGGGGAGGAGTAGCTGAGGGAGCTGGAATTGTTCTGCCTGGAGAAAAGGAAGCTGAGAGGAGACCTTCTCACTCTCTACAACTCCCTGAAAGGAGGTTGGAGCCCAAGTGGATTTTGGTCATCTCTCTCCAAGAACAAATGATAGAACAAGAGGAAATGGCCTCAGGTTGCACCAGGGAATGTTTAGATTCAATATGAGAAGAAACTTCTTGACTGAAAGGGTTCTCAAAGACTGGAAGAGGCTCCTGAGGGAGGTGGTTGAATCTCCATCCCTGGAAGACTTGAAAAGAGGCAGAGATGTGGTGCTGAGGAACATGGTTTAGCACTAACCTTGGTAGAGGTAGTTAATGGTTGGAACTGATGAACTCAAAGGTCTTTTCCAACCAAAATTATTCTATATGTTGAATTTGAGAAGGTCACAATCTACCACAGACTTGCAGTGATACTTAGTAGGATGGGTGCTACTAAATCCCTGCCATCACACCAGAGTTGCATCTGGTCCCATCAAACACTCTGTAGCTCTCTAAATTCAGCTGAACAGAGACACTTCCCAAACGTTGACACTTAGACAGCATTTTTAGACGGTCTCACAACCTATTAACTTCCACTGCTCGTAAGCAATCAAAAGCTGCTCTCACTGTCACAGCCACTTTGCTTACCCATGAACAGGGTAATGGAGCCTTCTTCTGCAGCAGACTCCACGCTCTGTATGTAGAAATCACAAAGAAAACTGGCAAAAGGAGGTTGTTCCACTGATGTAGTCCAGCTGCAGCAAAGCAGAAATTTTCTGAACACATTTAGACTTCGATTCTGGTTTTCAGTGGGAAGGGGTGGAAGCAAATAACTTGCTCACATTGTTTAAGTAATGCTGACTTGCTTGTCTCACTGACTTAAAATATTTAACTCACTTTCTATTTCATTTCATTCTGATGGGGCTTTTGCACTATAACATTTTTTTAATGCTAAAATGCTCTTTGTTTTTCTTTTATAATGCTCCTGTGTTGATTTAAGGTACAGCCTACTCTGTTTAAACAAAGAGATTTGACATTATCAAAGTAGAGCCTTCTGGTATGTCTCAGCATTTAAGTCTCACAAGAAATCTCAACTTTTTGTGCTATTTTACCATCCCTGGAGGTGTTCAAAGAGCCATGTAGGAAGGTCTTTTCCAAGCAGGAGATTCTGTGATTCTCATCACAGATTCCACAGTGGTGGAATCCCCGTCCGTGCCTGCAGGCGTTTGAAAGCCACTTGGCTGAGGAGCTTAGGGGTGTGGCTCACAGTTGTGTGCAGGGGGGCGTCAGGTGCTGCGGGGCGCGGGACATTAAGACTTAATTGGTATCACCTGAGGGGGAGGTTGTAGACCGGTGTGGGCCGGTCTCTTCCCTTAGGCGAGCAGCGACGCAGCAAGAGGAGACAGGGGCTCAAGCTGGAAGTTTAGGCTCAAGGTAAGGAGAAATTTCTTCCCAGAAAGAGTAATTTGCCCTTGGGATGTGCTGCCCAGGGAGGTGGTGGAGTCCCTGTCCCTGGAGGGGTTCAAGAGAGGACTGGATGTGGCACTTGGAGCCATGGTTTAGTTGTCAGGAGGTGCTGGGTGGCAGGTTGGACTTGATGATCTCTGAGGTCTTTTCCAACCGTATTGACTCTATGATTCTATGACACTTCAGGACATGGATTACTTGTTATGGTGGTGTTGAGTTGATGGCTGGATTTGATGACCTTAGAGGTCTTATCCAACCTTAATGATTGTCTCATTTTATGATTCAAATGCATTTCAAAATATCCTAAGATCCCATTGAGCAGAAGTGGGATAAATGACTGCTACAGGTACTGAGAGGATGTATTGGTATTTCTGCTGGCTGGTATTTCTCCATCCTGTCTTCAGTCTGAGCTCTGTCTAGAATGTGTTTAATGGTCATCATATTGGTCTTGTATCACGGACTTTCTCATCACATTTAACTGGGAGAAGAGGAGGCTCAGGGGACACCTTATTGCTCTTTACAACTACCTGAAAGGAGATTTTAGACAGGTGGGGATTGGTCTCTTCTCCCAGGCAACCACCAACAGAACAAGGGGACACAGTCTCAAGCTGCGCCAGGGGAAGTTTAGGCTGGAGGTGAGGAGAAAGTTCTTCACAGAGAGAGTTGTTAGCCATTGGAATGGGCTGCCCAGGGAGGTGGTGGAGTCACTGTCCTCGGAAGTGTTCAGAAAAGGACTGGATGTGGCACTTGGAGCCATGGTTTAGTTAGTCATGAGGTGCTAGGTGATAGGTAATAGGTTGGACTCAATGATCCATGAGGTCTTTTCCAACCTGGTTGTTCTATGATTCTATGACCTTACATTATTTATCAGGGAGGTGGTTACTGACTTCCCAAAAAAGGCATTTTCTGCATTGTGAGCTTGTCCTAGCATAGCTCTCATTTGCTCTTTGAATTTTGCTGCTTGTGTAGTTGCTTTTGTTATTTGCTTTGTTGATTTTTTTCCCCCTCTGGATTTATTTATAATCACAAACCAAACTACAGTGCCCATTAATCAACCAGCTGGGCTTTCTGTTTGTTTCTTATTGCTCAAGTGAGTTCCTTTCCATGGAAAGGGCCTGTTTTTGTCATTCATCTTAGGATACCTGGGGTAGATAAAGTGAATGAGCTAGTTTAAAGCAAATTTAGGCAGCACAGCCAATCTCTATGGAGCTCAGTATGGGCTAACATCCAGATCATCTGGATGTGTGACATTTTGGGTGGTGTGCACTTATTGAGGGTGTTCTGCAGCCTATGGTCAGCTCAAAGTCTTAACAGACATGCTGTTAGCAGCAACACAAGTAGCTTCTCTAGTGAGGTTGATAAGATTTACCCACAAAATGATAGGTCATTCCAATATCAGAAAGGACTGTTGTGATCACAAATAAAAACAAGCAACTTCCGTGTCCAGTTTTGGTCTCCCCAAACCAAGAGAGACAGGGATCTGCTGGAGAGAGAGTCCAACAGAGTGCTTCAAGGGTGACTGAGGGACTTGAACATCTTGTCTGTGAAGGATGGCTGAGAGACCTGGGACTGTTTAGTCTTGAAAAGAGAAGGCTGAGAGTGGATCTTACCAACATCTGTAAATATCTGATAGGTCGGTGCCAGGATGAAGGTGCCAGGCTCTTTTTGGTGGTGCCCAGTGGTAGGACAAGGAACAACAGGTACAAGCTGGAACACAGTAAGTTCCACCTCAACATGAGGAGACACGTCTTTACAGTGAGGATGACAGAGCACTGGAACAGACTGCCCAGAGAGGTTGTGGAGTCTCCTTTTCTGGAGGCTTTCAAAACCTGCTTGGACATGTTCCTGTGTGACCTGCCCTAGGTGATGGTGCTTTGGCAGGGGGGTTGGCCTCGATCCCTGGAAGTCCCATTCAAGCCCTAACATTCTGTGATTGTGTGACTGTGAATTTATTGTTTCTGGTTTGTAAATTGCCTTGTGCTGTATTGTTTGGAGTGGCACATGCCTTGTTTTGTGGGTGATGTTTGCCCTATCCCTGAGGACATGAATCTTAATTCCAGTTTGCTGCCACTGCAAACTTCTTGCCTTTGTTCCAGATAAACCTAATCAAATGGCATTAGTTTCTCATGATGGGACAGGTGACCTACATCCTGACCAGTTTTAGTAACTTCTTTGCAGTTTCTTGGCTCAAAGGTAAACAGAAACCCCCTTGAGACAGAGTGGAGATGCAGCACTGTAAGGACTGGCATGACCAAGGATAGAGCCATAAAAATGCAATCCATTGGGATTGCTCATGCATTTTGAAGGGGAGGATTATGTATTAACATCCTCAGAACAGCTTGATATTAGTGTTGCATTTTGAAGTTTAATCTTCATGTAGTAATTCTGACTGAAGATTTCTGTCTTCAGATTTGTGGAAAACAAGAGCATAGCTTTCCCTCCTTCCCCCAACCCCAGTGGTTAGAGGGAAGCAAACCTATAAACTTTCCAGCCCAATGGTCTGGGTTGGAAGGGACCTCCAAAGGTCATCCAGTCCAACCCCCTCTGCAGTAAGCAGGGACATCCTTAACTAGATCAGGTTGCCCAAAGCTCTGTCAAGCCTCACCTTGATTATGTGCAGGGATGGGGCCTCAACTACCTCCTTGGGCATCCTGTTCCAGTGTTCCACCACCCTCATGGTGCAGAACTTGTTCCTAACATCCAATCTAAATCTCCTCCTTTGAAACCATTTCACCTCATCATATCACTGCAGGCCTTTGTAAAAAGTCTTTCTCCTTCTTGTAGATCCCCCTTCAGGTAGTGGAAGGTTATTATTAGGTCTCACAAGAGACCATGTGGTGAGCTACAAGTGTACTTCTCTACCCTTACTTTTATGGCCTTTGCAACCCAAAAACACAATTTGACTTTGGGTGAGGCCCATTTTGATAGTACCACAATTAGCAGGAAAGGATGGATCTGCCCATTCTGATTCACAGAACGGGGTTACAGACTTGTTTTCTCTAAGACTCCCTCAGAGCAGTACAACCAACCAGACTTTAGTACAATGTCTAGCTAAATATCCAAGCTTCTTTAGCTAGCCCTTCCCTTGTATAGCTATTGTAAACTTCTCTCTAAGCCTGTATTGTTGAACGGTAGGAGAGAGAAGAGGGAAGAAGTGTGACTGCCAATGTAACTGTTATCCCTTCTGCAACCTCTCTCTGCTGTCTCAAGTCCCAGGTATGGTACACTCCATGGTTTGGCAGAAATTGCTTTCCCATTGATTTGATGCACTAAGAGCTTGTAGGTCTGTGTCAGTCCTGCATTAGAGAGGAAGATGAAAGAGAGTTTTCCTTTTACCTGGAATGATAAAAGAAGCATTTCTAACAGTCATGTGCTGGCACAAAAACATTCCATCACCAGCTCTGAAAAAGGTGAAGGATGACTTGGCCATGCTGGTCTTGATCTTTCATGGCACTTTTTTCTATTGCAGATCACAGCAGCACAGAATCATTCAGGTTGGAAAAGATCCTTGGGATCGTCAAGTCCAACCATTAACCCTACTCTACAAAGTTCACCCCTAAGCCATATCCTCTCGCATCACATCTAAATGACCTTTAAACACATCCAGGGTTGATGACTCAACACATCAGGGTTGGCCATGTCAGAGCTGGGGAAAGCCAGAACAAAGAACCAAAAAAGAAAAGGTGCTACTGCCTCGAGTTAATGTTTCCAAGGCTAGAAAACTGAGAAAGAAAATCCAAGGCATGAGTGCCATTTGGTGACACTGGAGATGTTTGCTAAGTGTTCCAGTAAAGATGATACAGTAATGGTGTCACATTGTGCATTTATGTGTCACAATGCATTTTACAGTAGCAGTAGACTTGCAGATGCACTCCTTGATAATCCTGTAATTTTATCATCAGGGAGTGATAAGCTCTTAGATACAAAAGCTGGTGTCAGCATCTTCTGCCACTTTGATCTACGTGAGCTGATGCCTTGAAAATTAATGAGAATGCTACAAGTGAAATCAAAATCAATCTGCTGTGGATTTTTCCCTCTCTCTGCCTGTCCAGGAGTGCTGGGAGGGGGCGAGTGGGAGATGTGTGTTATCAAACCTGAAGCGTGGCACAGTATAAAGGCTGTAATTCATCTCAAGATTCTTATGGCTTTAATAAACTCTTCATGCTTCATTCGTGCAGTTTACTGCATCACAGGGACCCCTCTGCAAAAATTGCAGCCATAAATTTCCCCTCTGCAGGACAGACTTTACTCCCCTGCTTTGGTAGATATGCCATCCTGCTTTCAGCAGAGCCAAGACATGACAAAATGGATTAAATATTTGTATTTCCTTTTCAAAATACAGGGAGTGTGACCGGTTGAGGCTGTGCCTTTAAGAAAGAGACAGTGGCTGAACACTCTGGCTGAATGTTTTGATATTTAAACAAAACCAAGATAGTCTAAACTAATTTCATTGGTGGATTGGTGGAGTGCAGCTTTGAGTTTGGGTTCTGCCAGTCTGGTCTGGGTTCAGGCTGTGTTCAGTTCTGTACTTTTTCTCTCTCTGAAGCAGCAGCTTTGCCCGACAGGAGCGGCCTTGAATTAACAGAGCTAACAGAGAAAGAAAACTAATTCTTGCACATGCTTTGAGCTAACAGAAATTTTCTCCTTAATTGCCTTTTTCTCTCTCTCTAACCCTTTTTGGGAAAAAAGGGGAGGTAGGGAGGGAGAGAGGGGGGGTTCAGGGACACCCCCTGGCCGGCTGGAGGGAAAAGGCTTTTCTGCATTGTGTTCATTGCTGTGTGTTCTGTATATATTGTAAATATTGTATATTTGTGTACATATTCATTGCATTCCATTGATGCCTGTAAATGTAGCTTTCATCTGCTTTTCCGACTGAGCTAGCTGTGGTTTCTTTTGTGTGTGGGGGAACTTTCTCACCCCACCACAGGAGAAATACAATTGCTCAGGCAAAAGGAAAGAAGCAAAAGCGTTTTGAGTACGGTTCACAGGGACTTCTTGGTGCTTACACACACACAAAGAAAAGTGAAAGCCAACCCTGTCCCCTCTTGGGATGAAAATTCCTTGTCGCTTGATCTAAGACAGGCAAAATGTTTTTATTACCTCTGGCATTTGGCAAAAGATACCAGTCAATCATCCAAAAAAAGCATTATTGTTCTGCCATCTGCCTCCCACATCTGCCTAAATCTGATGGCCCCCAAGAAACTGTCTGCCATTAGCACTGATCCCTAAAAATAAAGTCCTTTTTACTATGGCTAAGCAAGCTAAGTAGACCACATTCTCCCACAAGATGGTCTTGGCTGGGAATGCACATTAATATGTTTGAGGCTGGCAGATGTAAATTGCAGGAATGTTTGCTGGGTTCTGCTGGTGGAATTTGTGGGGTGGAGCCTTTTCCATTTTGCTTCTTTTTCTCCAAAGCCCAGGCACAGTCCTAGCTCAATGTGCTTCCAGCCAAGCTGTCTCCTCCACTGTGTGTACAACCCCTGAGGCCAGCTTGTGTGGCATAAGGCTGTGGTAGCAATGGCCATTGAAATGAGCACAGCAATGGAACTACTTGCTAGGTGTGACATCTTCGTATCCCTGCTGCTGCACCCAGGCTAAGCCATTGGTCTTATCACTGCCTGTAGGGCCTGTAATCTAGGGTCTTGCACCTGAGGAGGAATAAAACTCTTGCACCAGTACAGGTGAGGTGCTGAGCTGTTGGAAAGCAGTTCTGTAGAGAAGGCTCTGGGAGTGCTGCTGGGACAAGTTCACTCTAAGCCAGCAATGTGCCCTCATGGCCGAGAAAAATGGATCCAATTCTGTAGTCCATAAGAGAAGTGTGACCAGCAGGTCAAGAGCGGTAAGCACCAAGGACAGCAGCAGTTTCCACAGCCAGCAATACCAGAGCAGAGATGGTTTCTTTTCTGCAGGGATGGGATATCTCTGCTGAGGAGACAATGTTTTCCAGGAGGAAAGGAATCCCAAGAGCTTCAAGAGAGGTAAAAGGCAAATGCAATATTAAGAGTCAGTCAACACAGCTGGCACATGTATCTAGGCCCATGACAGCATTTGGTACTACAAGTGAACTAGTATCAAATTCATAGTCAAAACATGAGCCAGCATGAAGCCAAGAAGGCAAACAGCTTCCTGGTCTGGTCAGCAACAGGACCTGCAGGACCGGAAAATGATTGTGTCCCTACTCAGTATTGGTGAGCCCACACCTTGAGTTCTAGGTTCAGTTTGGGGCCCTCACTTCAAGAAAGATGGAGCATGAATGACAATGAAACTGGTGAAGGGTCTGGAGAAGGTGGTCTGGTGAGGAGCATCTAAGAGACTTGGGGTTGTTCAGCCTGGAGAAAAGAGGGGCTGAGGGAAGACCTTCTCCTTCTCAAATTCCCTGAAAGGAGGCTGTAGCAAGGAGGGTGTTGGTTTCATCTCC
>CM037643.1:15805942-15873258 GCA_015227895.2 Colaptes auratus
CAGCTACCAGTCTGGGATAGAGACAAAGAAACTGACAATGGAAGATATAACACCTGGAGAAGGCAAAATCATATTTTCCAAGGCTGTTATCAGGGAAAGTTAATAGAGCTCTAATGAGCATTTATTTATATCCATGTAGATTGCTAACTTCTGTGCTTTTGCTGACTCTGTGTGCAATCAGTATTTAGATGGCTGGGATTTCTTTTGATTTGCCACAATTGATATTTCAGGGCACGCAGGTGAGTTTACAACTTAAAAAAATAATAATAATTGGAAGTTGTCAGTTGGGTTTTGTTTTTTTTTTTATGTGAAGATCTAAGGGCAAACAGAGCTGTAAAGCCACGACAGATTCGGAATCAGGATGTAAAGATGGGTATAAACATGATGCTAATGACCCTGAGTTGTTGGAGGGTTTTTATCTCCTCGTATTTTGAATGGGAACACAGCTTTAAAGGAAAATGCTCATTATACAATTAAATGGATGTTATTACTGAGCACATAATCATTTTTTTTTTTCCTCTCCAAATGTTCACTTTACAAATGTAATTATTTTTAATCACACTGGTTCCACTAAATTAGAGATATGCTTTCCTTTCATACTCAAATTCAAGGCCTTTGTATTTAAAAGCACATTATTATTTTTTATAGATTAGTTGGTGCCATTTGACTTGAAAAGCACCTAACAGAATTTCAGTGAATGTGATTAAATAGCAGAGGAAAGTTGCCATGGTATCTTCCTCCTCCCAGAACTATAAAATATTTGTTGGGTTTTTTTTCTACTGAAAGTTTGCAGCTTCACAAGGGTGTGGGTCTGTAATTAATCTGATTCCTTAATGAGCGTATCAAGCCCACATTTTCTTGCAGTTCAGTGACCGACATTGAGTATTTAACCCTGGCCAGAAGATCAGGAGAGGACCTGTCTGGCACTCAAATATTGCCTATAGCTTATTTGGAAGTCTCACTAGATTCTTAGTAGCCCTTGTTTGTTGTCACCTCAAAAGCAAGCATGAGTTCTATCCCATGCTTAAATAATCCCAAATCCTCAAACCCGCAGGAGATTTTGCTGCTTGCTTTCCCCCTGGCAGCGCACAATGTGTTGTGTTATCAACTGCCATCTGGCAAAACTTCTCTGTCTGAGCTTTTCACCTGCTTTATGAGGAGAAACAATTAAGCTCCACACTGAAGGCTGTTCAGCCTCACAACCAGATCCAGCCATTTTTAGTCCTGCCCCTCCGCTGCTGTGTATAATTAATACGGACTTTGAGACATTAAGCAACAAACTCTGTAACTGGAAGATATTTCATGTGCAGATTAAGAAGCAACCATCTGCCGCCTTCTTTGTGCATTGCTGTGGTTTATTTTAGCAAGAGGAGAAAAACCCTAAAGTGTTCACCATTTTGCAAAGACCAAATGTGGTCCCAGGAGAAGCTGGCTTTGCCTTTCCTGGGACAGCGGATCACCTATAAGTTGCAATTTGCATTCTCTGTGCACATTTCATACAGTAATTGTGAAAAATGTGTCTAACAACAGCACTGCTGTGAGATTCCCCTTTAAAAGTTTAGGAAAGTTTTTAAACAAGGGAGGAAAACAAAGAAAGAAGGAAAAAAGTCTTACTTGGATGTGAATCCACAGGGCAATACATGAGCGTATGGCTTGGATGGCTGGGCTCAAAGAGTGGTGCTGAATGGAGTGCAATCCAGTTGGTGACATGTCAAAAGTGGTGTTCCCCCAGGGCTTGGTACTGGGACCAGTTCTCTTTTCTATCTTTGGATCAGTGATCTAAATAAGGACATTGAGGGCACCCTCAGTAAGTTTGCAGATAACACTAAGCTGGAAGGGAGTGTTCATCTGCTTGAGGGTAGGAAGGCTCTGCAGAGGGACTCTGCCCGTGTCCTCCTCTAGGTTCTTGTGCAAGAGCCTTTTCCTGTCCAGTTCAGAGGTAGAATCTCAGTCCTTGGTCTCTTGAACTAAACCAATGTTATTGCTGTGTTGCACTCTATCGCTTTTACTGAGGTGATTGTTCTGGATTTCCATGTGAAGCTCAAGGGGGCAGAAGTGGTGTTTCACGAGGTTGTGCATCTCTGTGTCTCATTTGGGTTTGGAAGATCTCAACTGAAATGTTTCTCTTCTTCACTTCTTTTTAGTTTCCACCTCATAGCAGGAACAGTGGACTTATCCCCTCCTTGCAACTATGAACTCCTTCAAGTGAATGACCACAGAAATTCAGTGCCCTAGGCAGTCAGGGTAGTAATTATTTGCCAGTGCTGACATGTGAAAGAGCTTGCAGCCCCACCAGTGTGGGATGAATTTAGCTTGGTTTCCTGTGAATTTTTGTGCCAGAGTTGGCTTTTTGGAGGCTGTTGCAAGTGACTTGTCCCCACCTGTTCCTTCAGTCACAGGCTGCTAATATACAGCTATAGTTTTAGGGGGGGGTACTGTCTTTAAGATCACAGAATCATGGAATGCCAGGTTGGAAGGGACCCCAAGGATCATCTGGTCTGATCTTACGAGGTATCAGTCTAGTTGAAAGGAGCTGCAACACCCTGTCAAACTGGGTCTGCAAACTGTCCAGTGGAGGGGAATCCACTGCTTCCCTTCGGAGATGATTCCAATGTCTGACTGTTCTCATGGGGAAACATTTTCTTCTGGAGTCCAGTGGGAATCTCCTCAGCAGTAACCTGTCCCCATCACCCTTCTTCTTTTCCATGGGACTCTTGTAAAAAGGGAGTCTCCATCTTCCTGGTAGCCACCCTTTATGTACTGGTCCATGGTAATAAGGTCTCCCATAAGCCTTCCCTTCTCAAGATCTCTGCCTTCTTGTCAAATTAGGTGGAAATCTTTGAGCTTCCTGGGGAGGATGGAGGTGTAGATAGGTACATACAGTGTGGTTACCTAGTCTTTGTCTTCTCAGGTAAGCTAAGTAGAAAGTGTCCACTGCATCCCCAGTCTTTACCCAGTGCTTAGCAGAGTGAAGCTGTCTTTCTTAAAAGGCATTTGATTATGGCACAGTTTTAAAAGAGAGTGAGTGATGTGAGCTCTATCTAGTTTCTAGTGAATGGGCTGGGATTTATCTTTTCACCTCTCAGAATCCTTGACCTGTAACCTTTTGCTTATATAAAGCACTTTGTCTGTTCATTCATAGGTTTAACTATGCTGAAGACTATACAGTGGAAAGAAATCTTATTATCTCCAGCTTAATGTTTCATTATCTGGCACAATGTGAGGATATTAGACTTTGATTGCTGGTTCTCTTCAGAGATTACATCATTTAAGTTCTTATTCCCATCTTAATTTTAAATGTTGTCCTTTTTTTTCCCCCATTTTTTTTTCTTCCCCCCACTCCCCAAACTTGTTACATTTAAATCTTGTTTTCCAAGTTTCCAGGCTAAAAGGTTTAGGTGAGAAATATATTCTAATTAGGTTTGCCTTAAATTGCTCAGATTGTTCTGTTGTCACCCACTCATTTCATGTCCTAATAATCTGTAGACAAAATAATGGACAGCAAGCAATTGCAATGGCCATTTGCTCCACACCAGCATCACACAGATGACTAAAAAAAAAAATCCCTCAAGGAGGATCTGATGACCTGATGTACCTCTGCTTTTCACAAAACCATTAAACTGTGACAATGCCACCCCATGTTACAGCGAGTAAGTTATCCAAGTAGCTTTATGGGTCACAGTAACGTGTCTGTTTGGGATCTGTTGCACTCAGAGAAGAGAATAGAGAAGAGAGAAGAGAGAATAGAATAAACCAGGCTGGAAGAGACCTTTGAGATCATCTCATCCAACCTAGCAGCCAACACCATCTAATTGACTAAACCATGCAACCAAGCACCCTATCAAGTCTCCTCCTAAACACCTCCAATGATAGTGACTCCACCACCTCCACCTCCTTGTTCTGGTGCTGGTTGCCCAGGGAGAAGAGACCAACCTCCGCCTGTCTACAACCTCCCTTCAGGTAGTTGTAGACAGCAATAAGGGCTCCCCTGATCTCCTCTTCTCCAGGCTGAGCAACCCCAGCTCCCCCAGCCTCTCCTCATAGGGCTTGTGTTCCAAACCCCCCACCAGCTTTGTTGCCCTTCTCTGGACACGTTCCAGCAAGACAACATCCTTCCTAAACTGAGGGGCCCAGAACTGGACACAGGACTCAAGGTGTGGCCTAACCAGTGCAGTGTCCAGGGGCAGAATGACCTCCCTGCTCCTGCTGGCCACACTGTTCCAGAGAGGCACATACCTTTGCTGTAAATGGATCTTCAGTCTCTGAATCATCCTAATTTTTTTCACACACTATAAAATTGCCATTTTTATGGCCATCCTTGATGTATGATATGGCTGAAGAGTTCTATGAGTTAATTAAAGAATAAAGGGCTGTCCCTTCTGCTGTGTATTTCTGTTCATGACATTAGCATCTTTGGACCACCGGTTTCTACCCTGCAGAGATTGAATTGAATCATAAAGGCTGTGGTAGGTGTACTCTGTGCTGTGCAGGAGCATGATGATTTAGTTCAAAATCCAGAGCCTTTGTGTCCCCAAGGCAAGCATCTTTACATTTCTTTGAAAGCATCAATAACATCCCAGACTGCAAAACAGATCAGTTTCTGTCTATGGTAATCCCACCAAGGAAATGAACATGGAAAAGTAGGGCAGAAGAGGATCACTTGAATTTTGTCTGCTGCTATCACAGATGCCCATGCTGTCTCATCATAGTCAGGCATGTGTCAGCCTTTTTGCTTTTCCTACCCCAACTGGAATACTGTTCCAGGAAATGAATAGCTGGAAATCATGCTCAGCTTTCCAGCTCAAATGTATTCATGCCAATTAATGCTCATTTTTTCTCATGCCAACATTGTTCTTTAGCTTAAAATGTTCTTCTGGCTCCCTTGTGCTTACCCCAATGTACTTACAGGGCTCAGTCAGATCTGTCCTGGCCCTCCACTTTGCTAATCTAGAGAAAGCAAACACACTTGGTTCACTCTTGAAGGAACACGTTGTTTCTTTCATCATCCTGCCCCTGTGCCCTGTTGAGTTTATATTTTTGTACAAAGCTGGCAAGAATGTTCCCTTTAACATTAGTCAAGGTTTCTCCAGGTTGTCTTAGGTGGGAAATGATACTCTTCTCTCCTGGGAGGAGGGAATGGGGTCACCAAAGTGGCCTACTTTGCATTATCACAGAATCACCAAGGTTGGAAAGCTATGCTCCTGAATACCTGACTTTACACTAGGCATGTATTTCCCAGTCAATACTTCTCATCTCATACCAGAACAGAAATGAGCACAAGTCATACAGCACCTTCAATTTCACTGGTTTCCCTTTAATCTTGGCTGCTGCGCATTAAATAAGATCCTTTTTTCCTCTGTAACTATATGATGGGAGTTCCCATGAGCATTTCCTTTTTCATCAAGAGAATATTATTTTGACAGCCCAAAGGAAGGCAAATGTAGCAGAGGAATATCATCAGAAAGATAAAAGAACTCCTCCTTATATTTACGTCTTAGCAAGCATGAAATTCTGTTTAGCTTGCTCATCGTTAGCCAGTAGGAGCTGAGACATTTGCTCAATGTGTGCTCTCTAAATCAATTTTAAAAGATATAATATTCTAATTGCTCTGAAGTATAGAACTTTTTTTTCTTTTCTCCTCTCTCATTTTAGTCTCAGAGATAAAATAGCACAAAAGTGGCAGGAACTGTAACTCATCGCTGGTTTTTCCACATAACTTAATCATGTGCCTTCATTTCAAAGCCCACATCCAATAACACAAGGCCACTTCTAATGGCATCCTTAATAAATCATCCTTCTTCTGCACAGCCTTTATTATTGCTGGGCCCTTTCTGTCATATATTTTTTTTTCTCCATGTAAATGCTATTATATATGCAGGTTTTTAATATCACATGGATACCTTTGTTTTCCCCTGGAGATCATTTTGTTCTAACAGATACAGTCATTAGTTTCAGTTGCAGGCACAATGTCTCATTCCTCTCATCACGGGGCACTGGTTTGTTGCAAAGATCTTTTCCAACCTGGTTAACTCTGTATCCAACTCTGTATCTGTATAAACAGGCTCCAGAAGGTAGAAGTATAGTTAAGAGAAATGAGCAGTAGAGATGGGAAAGCTCCACTCAAAAGACTTCTAATGGCACACAGGTTCCATGGCTTTAAAAGATCCATGGCTGTGATACATTCCTTTGTAGAACCCAATTATGTTCTTCACAGATATGCTGTGTGGCTCTCATTCCTCTCACATACCAGACTTAGCATCTTCTTGCCCTTTACAACCTTCCTCATGTCCTCTGTTAGCTCTAATGAAAGTTAATCCAGAAGAGACGACTCAAAAGACCAAGCTGACCAAGTTCAATTAGTTCTTTCATTAACTTCGTAATTGAGCCATAAGCCACAGAGGCAGACCTTCCTCAGCCTAAGAGGACAATACTGGCAGTGGCAAGGCAGAGCCTGCTCAAGGTGCATTTCAGCACAGCCGTATTTGTACCACATGCCTTTATAGCTTTCTCTTATTACATCCTCATCCTTCTTCTTACTTGACTCTTCATGCATTTTTTCTTTCACAGAAAAACAGCATGTTAGGGGTTGGAAGGGACCTCTAGAGGTTATTGGGTCAATTCTCCTGCTAAATCAGGGCCACCTAGAGCAGGCCACACAGGAATGTGCCCAGGTTGGCTTTGCAGGTCTGCAGAGAAGGAGACTTTCAAGATGCATCTGGGTGCATTCCTGTGTGACCTGTGCTAGCTTCTATGGTCCTGCTCTGGCAGGGGGGTTGGGCTTGATGATCTTTGGAGGCCCCTTCCAACCGCTAACATTCTGTGAAACTCCACAACCTCTCTGGGCAGCCTGCTCCAGTGCACTCTCACTCTGACAGTTAAGAAGTTTCTCCTCATGTTGAGGTGGAACTCCCAGTGTTCTAGCTTATATCCATTATTCTCTGTCCTATTACTGGGTGCTGCTGAAAAGAGTCCACCCTCATCTTCTTGGCAGCCACAATGATCAGCACTGAGATTGCCTCTCAGTCTTCTCTTCTTCAGGCTAAACTTCCCCAGGTCTCTCAGGCTCTTCTCTTCAGAGAGATGCTGCAGTCCCCTTGGCACCTTTCCTCCTGCAATTGAACATTCCCAAGTGCTCTCACAATAACCATATACCTCTCTGTGATATCTCCTAGCAGCTTAGTTTAACTTTACGATGCTGGAGCCCGACCCCTAATCTCAAGCAGAAATAGAGGTAATAAAAGGTAATGGGTAATTAATGTAATCAAAAGTTCTTCCCTAATAGCTGGGGATATCAGAACTGGGTTCATATAGCCTTTGGGGACCATGGAAATTAAATTTTATATTTTCTGGCCAAAGAGACTGATCTTTCTCTTCTGAGTGTTTTTATCTCAACGTGCCCATGCAGTGCCATCAAGCCCACTTCTAGAGCTTGTAACACGCTTATTGGAATTTGATTTCTTCCTTTGCTAGTTAAGGAAAGAAGATCTGAAACATCCTCAATGTCTAATGAGATGCTAATATGCTTAGAAAGAGCCTTTGAATGAGCATCTTTTAGTCAAAATATTGCAAGTGTGTTAATTCCAAGGCGTTTAATGATACCAAAACCACTCGCTGACAAATGCTTCCTTTTCTCTTAACAGCACTTGCTGCCAGCAGCGTCAGCTTTGCCTCAGCGACACAGCCTCAGCAGTGAAAAATCTACCTTCAGTGGTTGGTCGTGTTGCAAATTTCACAGTTTCATTTGGTCTCATCCACTTTTGGCAACCCTGGATTGATTTAAACCCAGGTGGTTGCAGAGCATTCAATTAAAGCAGGATCTCCTATCCATTAGGAAGGTGAAGGAGCAGCTGGATGCTAGGTGACACCTGAGCTAATGTCTCTTTTCTAACTGAGTGATAGGCAGTTTGCAGTTTGCAGTGCCAGCAAGTATGGTTAGATCAAATTGACTTTTAGTGTTAGGCCAACGGTGCTAATAGGCTGGGGTCACTTCTGTGAGTGGATATGGAAAGACAAATGCATTAAAAGCAGAGGTCATCCTTATCTTTTGTTTCTGGCAGTACAGATTTCACTGTATGAAGCTCCATGTCCCCTCCAAGAGTTTGTTAATGAAAATCAAGAATGACTTTTTTCTTTCCTCATAATCCTCTATAACTTATCACCCTTATATCTCATTGTGTTCATTGCCTCCACTCATGCTGCCATGGGAGTGAGGATTGTTTTCTTTTCTGGTTTTGGTTACAACACCAAGCTCAACAATGTCTTGATCTTTGCTTCTAGTGCTAATGTAGCACCTTAGTGAGCAACAGCAAGTCCAGGCATGGAAAAAGGGAGAAAGTTTTGAGCTGTCCAGGGGGGGGCAGAGGACATGGTAGGAAATATGGATCATTGCTTCCTTCAGCAGACAACAGAAAGAGGCACCCTGGTGACCTTGCAGCACCATTCCCCTGATGAATTCATGAACTTTGTGTCTTTTCTTGTAACTGAAAGCTGCAGGCAGGAAAAAGTGTTAATAGTACTTTCAGTGTTAAATGTCAGGTACCAAGGGCTGCAAAAGTCTTGGCCCACTGATTTGTGTGGGGCTTGCAGTCTACTTGGGGCCAAGTGTGTGCCCGTGTCTTGGCTTGGGATAGTGGCCAGAGAGCCCTGAATGCTGCTATAATGCAGATGAGCAGCAGTGCTGGCAGCAGTTAGTCAGGGTGCAGAGTAACTACCTTCAGCACAGTGGCAGCAGCCACAGCACAGTCAAAATGCTGAAGGGCTATGTCTGATGATGAAGCAACATGAAAGCAGTTGCTCGTCAGGAGGGCTTCACCTAAAGACAGCGACATCTTACACTGAGACGCAAGAGAAAGATTTTGTCAGTAAACAGCAGGATCCTCTACCTATTGATCTTGTCTGAGCATCCTGCCAGCATTGTGGCAGTGTCTGATTTGTGGTGTTGTTTATCTAGGGCTTCTTACCCCATAATCGACCACTGAGAGCTGGCATTTCCATACAGAGCCATAGAACTGTTGAGGTTGGAAGAGAGATACTCACGTCAAACCACTCAGCTAGAGCTCCCAATTCCACTGCTGCTGCTAAGCCACTACCACAAACCCAAGCCCCTCAGCATAACATTCATGCATATTTAAATACCTCCAGGGATGATGACTCCACCACCTCCCTGGGCAGCCTGTTGAGTGAAGAATGTTTTCCTAAAGTCCAAGCTGAACTTCTCCTGACACAAACTGAGGCCATTGCCTCTTGTCATGTCACTTGTTGCATATGAGAAGACACTGACCCCCACTTTGCTCCACCCTCCTTTGAGACAGTTTCAGAGGCCGATGAAGTCTGCCCATAGCCTCCTCTCCTCCAAACTAAACACCCCCAGTTCCCTCAGCTGCTCCTCACCAGCCCTGTTCTCCAGACCCTTCACCAGCTTTGTTGTCCTTCTCTGGACCTGCTCCAATGCCTTGATGTCTTTCTTGTAGTGAGGGCCCCAAAACTGACCACAGAAAATGCCCTCTTGTTGACATCTGACAATTCTGTGGGAAGATAGCCAACAACTGAATTGAGACAGAGCATTTCATTTTTATGGTTCAATTTTCCCTGCCAATAGCACTGCCTATTTGTATCAGTCTGCATGGTAAGTCACTTCTAAATGCAACTGTCACACTCTGCACTGTGAATTGTGGTGATTCTACCATGTTGCAAGGAACATTGTAGTGATATGATAACTAAACTTTTTAATCAAATGTTTTTGATGCCCACAAAGGTAACACTTTGCTGGGGGGGATTTTGTGGCTTCGCTACAGCGCTGGATTCCAAATCCTGTTCCACAATACGTTTTGAGTGCATGCAACAAATATTTCTCAACTTGGTTTTAGGATGAGCAGGATAACAAACAACCTGAATGCTAAAAAGCTGGAGCTTCTTGCAAGTGGAAAACTCTCTGGTTTGTTTCCCTCTAATACTGAGAGGAAAAGTTCATCTGAGAATCCAGAGAAATTCACATTGACAAAATTTGGTGTGCACAAAGCCATGAAATCCCTAATTTGTTTGTTTCTCCCAGAAGAATATAAATCACTGATGCATCCCCCAAATGTTTGTGAGTTTATCAAAAGGAGCATTTATTCAGCATTCATTCCACCCTGTCATTAAATCCTCTGGATTATATAGCTCTTGTTGTCTTTTAAATTCCTGGTAAATATGTTGCTGACAGCCAGCTGTTCTTTTCAGTGCTGCATAACCAAGCATCCTAGAGTTAGATCATCAGTCTGCTTGCATCCATCTCTTTTATTTCTGTCACTCAGGGAGATTACAATGGCCATCTGTAACTATGGGCAGCTTTTGTTTTGGAGGAACCAGACCCTATGGAAGGGAGACATGAGGGACTCAGCACTGGTGGAGCCACACCTCAGGTACTGTGTTCTGTTCTGGGCCCCTCACTATAGGAAAGACATTGAGGTGCTGGAGTGTGTCCAGAGAAGGGCAATGAGGCTGGTGAAGAGCCTGGAGCACATGCCTAGGAGGAGCATCTGAGGCAGCTGGGATTGTTCAGTCTGGAGAAGAGGAGGCTGAGGGGAGACCTCATTGCTCTCTACAACTACCTGAAGGGAGGTTGGAGTGAGGTGGGGGCTGGTCTCTTAGTAACAAGTGATTGATTGGATGAGAGGAAATGGCCTCAAGTTGTACCAGGGGATGTTTAGAATGGATATAAGAAGCAGCTTCTTGACTGCAAGCGTTCTCAAAGACTGGACAGGCTCCCCAGGGAGGTGGTTGGGTCCCGCCTCCATCCCTGGAGGTGTTTCAAAGAGGCAGAGATGTGGTGCTGAGGGCCATGGTTTAGGGCTAGATTTGGTGGAGTTAGATTATGGTTGGACTTAATGATCTTAAAGGTCTTTTCCAAACAAAGCGATTCTATGGTTCTGTGATTTGTTCAAGAAAAGGTCAGAGCTTTCCAGATGTTTCCAATGTCTTTGGTTCCCCCCTTGGCAGCATGCTGAATCTTCCTGCTGCTGCTTTTGACTTTTCAGAGGGCTGAAGCATTAGGTTTGGTTCACTCAGGTCAGGCTGTGTCAGACTCCCCTATACAGAACGGTCAGAGGATGCTGGTGCAGGGGAAATCAAACCCCATGTTTTCCCATTTGCAGTGTTCAGCCCAGCTGGTTCTTTCTCTGAAAACAAGGGAATGTTGTCACTTGCACTTGTAACTCACAGTAATTAGAACTGAAGTGATGCTTGGTTTGAGGGAAGGAAGCACTGTAAGCAACTCCTTCCTACAAAAGGGGCTTTGGAGAGGGGGTCCCCGGTGGCAAGCAGTACATTTTGATTTCTGGTGTCACCATAAATATTCAACACTTCCTGTAAATGAGACATTGAAAGGAAACAAAACTGCTGGGTTTGGATGGATGGAACTTTTTCTTTCCTAGCTTATGCTGAAATGTTTAGTATTTCAACTGTATGAAATGCAAGCAGGCTGACGGATTAGTTGCATTAATTAGACCAAAAGGAGGAAACAAACAGCCCTAAATAATAGTAACAATAAAAATTCCTAACTGAGGCACTGTGCTTTCAAAGGACAGATGGCTTTCATTTCTTGGGGCTGTAGAATATTTTGCTGTGACATAAAAACAGAAGGTATCTCCTCTGGGGATGAAGGAAATCAAGACAGAGAGAAAACATGGCAGGGAAATTCATGAGAAGCTCTAGAAGTACCAGATACACCACACATGCTTTTTGGTGCCACTAACCTTCCTTGGCTTCAGCTGGCAAGTCCTGCAGGGCTTTGCCTGAGAGCAAGGCACCGGGGCTCTGTGCTCACCCTGAGTTTTACATCCCTCTCCCCATTAGGGCAGCAGCAGGAGAAGCCTCACCCAGAGACATTTGTTGTCACAGAGGTGCTTTCACGTTTTCTGTGCCAGCCTCCCTGGCTTAACCTTCTGACCACCCTTCAGCCTGCCTCTTAATGGGACCATTTTATTGGCAATTGCAGTTTAACTGGTAGTCAGTTTAGCCAGTCCTGGCTGCAGCTCCTTGAACATTTTTATGTATGGTGACCTTGTTTGTGCCCTTAATTTCTGCTGGAGATGCTCATCTCCTTGCACTGTAACCAATGTATCAATTTTATTTTCCCTGCTGCAACTTTGGTTCCCTCACACATACTCCTTATCTCCAGCAGGAAAACTGCAATTTTTCTCTTTCTAACTGACTATTGATTGTAGATGTCAAACTCCACACCCCACCCCCTCCCCAGTTTTTGAGCACAGAAGGATTTGATTTTATTGCTGTTTGCTCAATGTTACCTGAAAAGTGACTGCTCCAGGAGCTACTGGGAAGCAGGGATCTCGTCAGTGTGTTTTGTAAGGTGTTATTTGCATATAATTACAACAGAACAAGGTAGTGACATCAGGTATTTCTTCTTCCTTGCTTAGATATTCCTTTTGGATGATAGATACAACAGCCCTGAGGCCCTAGAACTGCAGAAGACCAGGCTGCCCCATACTGCCTGGTGCACATGCCCACATTAATAATCTCATAGATACTGTTTACCAGTAAATAAAAGTAGTCATTCTAATGACTAATGGCAACAGCCACTGTGCTTGCTTCTGTTGGTCTGGGCAGTCCTCTTGCCACAAACAGCAAGACAGATGTATGCCTTAACGTGCTGGGAAGGACCACAGGTTGTCAAAGGGGTGAGAAGCAAACATCACTGACCTGCTCAAGGATAAAGAACAGTTTGGCAGGGTGTTTATTTAGGAACCTAAGCCCATCTTGCCTCTGGTTTCAGCATCCTGGCCTTGTACCTGCAGCACATCTCCTAGCACAGCTCTGGCTAACCTGTAATACTTCATCTCTTGAGCACCTGGAAGCAAACTTAGAGATTGAAACTATACCACAGAAGGCAAATGGTATCCTGGGGTGCATTAGTAAAAGTGTGTCCAGGAGGCCTAAGGAGGTTCTCCTCCCCCTCTACTCTACCCTGGCAAGACCACACCTGGAATACTGAATCCAGTTTTGGGCTCCCCAATTCAAGAAGGACAGGGATCTGCTGGAGACAGTTCAACAAAGCGCTATGAGGATGATTAAGGGACCTGAGCATCTCTCCTGCGAAGAAAGACTGAGACCTGGGGCTGTTCAGTCTGGAGAAGAGAAGGCTGAGAGGGGATTTTATCAGTGTCTATAAATATCGGAGTGGTAGGTGTCAAGAGGAAGGGGACAGGCTCTTCTCGGTGGCACCCAGTAACAGGACAAGGAATAATGGATATAAGCTGGAACACAGGGAGCTCCACCCCAACATGAGGAGAAACTTCTTTACTGCAAGGGTGACAGAGCACTGGAGCAGGCTGTGCAGGGAAGTTGTGGAGTCTCCTTCTTTAGAGACTTTCATAGCCAACCTGGGCATGTTCCTGTGTGGCCTGCCTTAGGTGATCCTGCTTTGGCAGTGGAGTTGGACCTGATCATCTCTGGAGGTCCCTCCCAATGCCTAATGTTCTGTGATTCTATGGTCCTATCTTCCTTTTACCTTTGGGGCTCTCTGAATAAGATAACTTGTCAAACATGTAGGTGAGAATGTTGCAGCTTCTATTGCCATAGATTTATGGTCTAATAGTAAGGTATTGTTGCAAACCTGGAAAAATCACACCTGTTTCTGCAAAGACAAATTCCTGAATAACTTTGACCTTGCAAAGGGTTGGAACAAAGGAATCAGGGAGTGTGAACTTTAGGCTCGGGTAATGCTGAGCATTCACTGCATCGAGATTTAGCTCTGTGCTCTGAGCTGGGCTAAGGTGGCGTCTTTGGCAAGGCTCTGAAAGTGGCTTTGTGCTGTTACAAAGGTACCTAACTGGCAGCAAAACAATCACACTGTGTGCATTTTCTGCAAAGAGATGGCATAAACCAGAGAGAGGGTGGAAAAGCATGGTCTTTGTATATGTGAGGAGGCTCAGGGGAGACCTTATTGCTGTCTACAGCTACCTGAAGGGTGGTTGTAGCCAGGAGGGGGTTGGTCTCTTCTCCCAGGCAACCAGCATCACAACAAGAGGACACAGTCTCAACTGTGCCAGGGGAAGTTTAGGCTCGAGGTGAGGAGAAAGTTCTTCACAAAGAGAGTTGTTAGCCATTGGAATGTGCTGCCCAGGGAGGTGGTGGAGTCACCATCCCTGGAGGTGTTCAAGAGGGGATTGGATGTGGCACTTGGTGCCATGGTTTAGTCATGAGGTCTGTGGTGACAGGTTGGACTTGATGATCTTTGAGGTCTCTTCCAACCTTGGTGATTCTGTGAGATGTCCCTATGAGGAGAGGCTGAGGGAGCTGGGGTTGCTTAGCCTGGAGAAGAGGAGACTGAGGGGTGACCTTATTGCTCTCTACAACTACCTGAAGGGTGATTGTGGCCAGGCAGAGGTTGGTCTCTTTTCCCAGGCAGGCAACACCAGAACAAGAGGACACAGTCTCAGGCTGCGCCAGGGGAGGTTTAGACTGGATGTTAGGAGGAAGTTCTATACAGAAAGAGTGATTGCCCATTGGAATGGTCTGCCCAGGGAGGTGGTGGAGTCACCTTCATTGGAGGTGTTCAGGAGGAGACTTGATGGGGTGCTTGGTGCCATGATCGAGTTGTTTAGGTGGGTTGGATTGGTTGATAGGTTGGACACGATGATCTTGAAGGTCTCTTCCAACCTGGATTTATTGTATTGTATTGTATTGTATTGATCCTGCTCTGGCAGTGGGGGTTGGACTAGATGATCTTTAGAGGTCCCTTCCAACCCCTAACATTCTGTGATTCTGTGATGTCCCCTCCTGGTTTAAGAACAGGTGCTTTGTTTTTCACTAGATGCAATACTGGAGATGTCTAATCTTTAATCCATTTTCCTGCCAAGCTCAGTTGTCAGAAAGACAACAATCAGCCATAGCTGCTAATCCCAACAAGCTGAAACCACTTTTTGGGCCTTCCAGTTCTCTGATCAATGTTTCCTTCTGCAGGGATGTCCTTGAATCTGGGAAATGGTCACATGTTATTAATAGGAAACAAGAAAAGTAACTACTTTTTTTTTTCTTTATTCCTGTCTTGAGGAGAAGGACACCTTTTAAAATATTTGATTGTTCTGTAGCTTACTGTCACAGTATTTCACCAGTCAGCTGAAAAGCTCATTAACTTCTCACTATGAAGAAGTGGGGGAAAAATGGTTTATGTGAGCTCTTTTCTTTGGAGTCTTTTATAGTGCTTTAAAAGAGCCCCCAGAGGGTGAAACCTGTAATTTTAACCCAAAAGCCTTCCTTACTGAACATGGCCAGGTGCTCAGAACAATAAAAGGCAATCAAGAAGGGCAAGAAACTACTGGAGAGAGTCATCAGAGAGCCACTAAGATGGTGAGGAGACTGAAACCTCACACTTACAAGGTGAGGCTGAGAGAACTGGGGCTGTTCAGTCTGGAGTAGAGCAGACTGTGGGGAGATCTCACTAACAGCGAAAGGGTGAGTGTCAGCAGGATGGAGCCAGACTCTTCTCAGTGGTGCACAGTGACAGGGCAAGGGACAGCACACACAAACTGGAACACAGGAGGTTGCATGTAAACATAAGGGACAAATTCTTCCCTTTGAGAGTGGCAGGGTATTGGACCAGGCTGCCCAAAGAGGCAGCTCTGGAGGCATTCCAAACCTTCCTGGACATGTTCCTGTGTTATTTACTCTGGGTGGTCCTGCTTTAGCAAGGGGGTTGGACTAGATGACCTTCAGAGGTTCCCTTCCAACCCCTACCATTCTGTGGTGCTGTGATCACTGGTAGAGGTTTATTACGTTTTTCATAGGAGTGGTGCCTCGCATGGGGAGGAAGGTGGCAAACAATCAGCTTTCTTTGACAAGAGATGTGAAGGTTGCTTTTCTAAATGAGGAATTCATTAGTGTTATTGAATACTCTTATCATGTTTCTTTTAGCTGTTAGTTATTTCCTCTTTGGTGGTGTGGTGGGTTGAAATTCCCCCCTTCTCCCCCAACATTCAGTTTGCCACAGGTGGCTCCTCGGTCTGCAAAGGCTTTAGAAGCGGACTAAAGGCAGCGATACGTTACAAGCCTGAGTGTTGTGGAGATGTTACGACGTGGCAGATCTTTTTCCAGTCTAAGTGACATATTTCACATAATCACAGGATTGGTGAGGGTTGAAAGGGACCTCTGGAGATCATCTAGTCCAACCCCCCTGGTAAAGCAGGATCACCTAGAGCAAGTTGCACAGAAACATGCCCAGGCCCCACAGCCTCTCTGGGCAGCCTGCTCAAGTGCTCAATCACCTTCACAGGGAAGGAGCTTCTCCTTAAGTTCCAGTGAAAGCTTCTGCATTTTAGTTTGTCCTAAACAGGATCCATTAACTTGACTTTTCCTCTGGTAAAGAGCTTTTAGACTGTTACCTTGTAAGGAAATGCAGAGTGGATTATTTCAGTCACACAACAAGTGACACTCCTCACCTGGAACACTGCTTGTCCTGTCAGACACACTGGACAAGGGAATGTTTTCTCAGAGGACCTCACAGGGCAGGCTTGGGTGACAGCCAGTCTCTAGTCTGCTAGACAAATCAATCATCAAACACTGGGACTATGATAAAAGCCCAGGACAGCTAGTCTCTTAGATTCTGATACTTAGATGTTTAAATCATGTATGGCTGAAGATGTGCAGGGACCATCAAACTAATCATTTTTCCTTGATGCTAAACATAGGTGATGTGAAAATCACCTTTAGTTGTAGCCTTTATACACTCACATCTGATAAACCAGGCTTTTCAGAAGAAAATGTTACTCCTGCAGATCCCAATCTATGTCCAGTGACTGCACAGCACTTCATTCCTGTTCATCTGTGGAATGCTGGACAGGCAGACACTGCCTTCCTCTGAAAGCTCTCAGGAGAGTTAAAGACAAGGAACGTGGCTGGAGGACAAAACTTGTGCCTAGGAAAACACAGAAAAGGGAAGCCAGTAGAGGATTGGGTTGAAACAATTAGCTTGCTGGAAAACTCTTTATGGTTTGAATTAATTTTCAGTTCAGCAGGATTTGTTAAAACTTATAAACAGACAAATAGGCTCTGGCTTTCCTATTTCATCCTATAGTGTGCTTGAGAAATCTTACATTCAGTGATTTTTATTTTATTATATTTATCTGTCACTGCAGGCTCTCTGTCAGAGGACTACTTTGATATCAGGCTGCTTTATCTCAGTGCTTAGTGTGATAAAAGCCAATTTAGAGTCACTGTAGAAAACAATGGGATGTACAAGATATTTTGATGATAATAGCACCTCTTAAAAAGGATGACCATCTGCATTAATTAATTTCTGCTTTCAGTGTCCTTTCAAGCTCTGTGTTCCCTATGGAAAGATGAAATCACTGAGATCACTTTCTGTCCTGTCAGCTGTGAAGATGTGTTAACCATCTTGTAAGACAAACATATGGCTAGGTCTTAAGGGCTTTTTCAAGCTGGGGATCCAAATATAGGCTGTTAAGTTGTGTTCAGGAGCATCTGCCACTTTGGTTCTTCATCACAACGCCTCCTTCCACCACCAGGAAGCCTGAGCTGGTGCCTGCTCTTTTCCAGGTTGGCATTTCATGGAAAGAGCAGGCTGCAGAAATGCAGAGCTGCATATCTGAAGACTTAACTTTAGGCTTCTGCTTTTGAAAACCTTGAGACTTCAGACTAAGTTCTGGGTCCTGAACTTTGGCCACAAGCCCCTACTATGCTATGGGTTTGGGGGAGAGCATCTGAAAAGCTTCCCAGCAGAGAAAGACCTTAGGGGTATGGATTGACAGCCAGCTGAACGTGAGACAGCATGTGTCCAGGTGGCCAAGAGGGCAAACAGCATCACAGACTGGATCAGCAATAGTGTGGCAAACAGAACCAGGGCTGTGATTGCCCCCTTGTACTCAGTGCTGGGGAGGCCACACCTTGAGTCCTGGGTTCAGTTTTGAGCCCCTCACTACAAGAAAGACACTGAGGTGCTGGAGTGGGTCCAGAGAAGGGCAGCAAAGCTGGTGAAGGGTCTAGGGAACAGGGCTGGCGGGGAGCAGCTGAGGGAACTGGAATTCTTCTGCCTGGAGAAAAGGAGGCTGAGCGGAGAACTTCTGGCTCTCTACAACTCTCTGAAAGGAGGTTGGAGCCAGGTGAGTGTTGGTTTCTTCTCCCCAGTAACAAGTGACAAGACAAGAGGAAATGGCCTCACGTTGCACCAGGGGAGGTTTAGGTTGACTATGAGAAGAAACTTCTTGATGGAAAAGGTTCTCAAAGACTGGCACAGCTGCCCAGGGAGGTGGCTGAATCCCCATCTCTGGAGGTGTTTTAAAGAGGCAGAGATGTGGTGTTGAGGGCCATGGTTTAGCACCAGACTTGATAGATTTAGAGAATGGTTGGACTCAGTGATCTTTAAAGTCTTTTTTAACCAAAATTATTCTATGAGAGTACTTTGAAAAAGCTTCACCCAACTGGAGGATCACAGCAGAAACCCAGTTGCAAGCTGTATAAGCGTTGATGCTGAGCAATCTCTCTAGGTGGACAAAAGACAATGATTTTGAGATGCGCTTTGAGTCCACAGACCAAGCGATGCTGTTTACACTGTGCTTGTTGGGCAGACCAGGAAGGCCCCATTAGTCCTCCATCTCATGTATTCTTACACAGTCTTTGTCAAAACTGCTGTGTAGTAAGCCCAATGTCTCTGCCTGGGTTTATTTGTGGTTTCTTGGTTTAGATGGCCTAGCTTCTGAGAAGCATTGAACAGGAGAATTGTCCTTATAGATGGGGTCCTAAGTGTGCCAGCAATTTCCCTGGCTTTTCATATCTAACCAGAATGTGTCTCTAATGTCAATAATTTGATTTTTCTGTTCTGTCTTGCTCCTGCCTTCTGCCTTTGGTGATAAACAGATAATTTCCCTCTACAAGCTCTTTTGGGGGTGATAGAAGCCACAGGGCAACTTGGGCTGGCCCTGGGAGCAAAGGCAAGGGCAAGGGCAGCGTACCACAGGGTGTCACCATCCCAGATGCTAAAAGCTAAGGAAAGAGCTTTAGCTAAAAGGGACAAAATGGGGTTTTGTTGCAAGCAGTGGATTTCATGGTCCTCATGGATTGCAAAATGTAAGTCACACTGTTCTGATAATTTGCCCTTTTCCATGGACATTCCAGTGCAGCCAACACGCTGGAATGGTGCCAACCTTAGCAGTGCTTGTGAAGCAGCTCCACGTTAAGAGTAGGAAAAGTGAAGAGCAATTACCTGACCTGCATCTGATGGCTCATATTGAGGCTGACTCTTTCCCTCTGACCTTCAAACAAGATGACCTTACCTGTGCCTTCCTTTTACTGCTGCTTCTGAAAAAGTTAAGTCTGTGGTGCTTAAGGGAACATATTGCCAAAGGAGTTTGCAGTCCACCATTTACTTCCTCATTCAGCCCTTAATGCTAAAATTATCATCTATTCAGAGCTCAACAAGATGTTTTTTCCCCTCAGGAAATCAGCACAGCCATGACAAACTTGCCTGTGACGATGTTGGCGTGGAGGCAGTTGCTTGCATTCAACAGTTTCATGATGCTTGTGGCTAAAATCACTGCAGACTGCAGCTTTGGTACTTTTTGCCTGGTCATTTCTTGTTTGGCTGGGGGGATTTTGTGGTTTGTCTTCTTTTCAAGAGTAAGTCCCCCTAAATGTTGATCAGGACAAAGGCTGACCATTTTTACAGATGATGTTTTATGAAGCAGAACCTGCTCCTCATGCAAGGAAGCTAACTTAGCATAGAAGCATATCATCACAAAATGCTGGAAGGGACCTTCAAGATCATCTAGGGGTTGCACTAGATGGCCTTTGGACGTCCCTTCCAAACTAGACCATTCTGTGATCTGCTCCCAAGCCCTCCTACCCCATGGGCAGGGACACCTCCTACTAGACCAGTTTGCTCAAGCTCCCACCCAACCTGGCTTTGAACACTTCCAGCATTAGTCTCCACAGCTTCCCTGGGCAGCCTGCTCCAGTGCCTCACCACCTTCACATGGAATGATTTCCTCCTAATGACTGATCTAAACCCATCTTCTTTCGGTCTGAAGTCCTTACTGCTCATCCTGTCACTCTGTGCCTTTGTAAAATGTCCTTCTCCAGCACTCCTGGAGGCCTCCTTCAGATACTGGAACACTGCTCTCTGGCCTCCACAGAGCCCTTTTCTTCTCCAGGCTGAACAAGCCAAGCTTTTGCAGTCTGTCCCCACAGAGGAGGTGCTCCAGCCCACTGATCATCTTCATGGCCCCCTCTGGACATGCTCCAAGATTTCCACATCATTCTTGTGCTGGGGGCTCCAGAGCTGGACAGTACTCCAGGTGAGGTCTCATGAGAGCAGAGCAGAGGGGAAGATTCCCCTTCCATGAGCTGCTGGTCACATTCCTGGGATTCAATAGAACTTACCTGTTCTAATTGCATAGAACTTCCCCTGAAGGTCAGAAAGGGCAGAGTAGTACAGAAAGATCTGTGAAGCTGCAGGAAGTTGTGTTTGTTGCTATGTGTCAAGCCATTTAACATTGTTCAGAATAATTTTAGCTGGTCAGTGCCCCATTGGTCAACATCAAATTATCTGCCATGCTTATTTGAGAGGAGCTTCTGTCACATATCTTCATTTGCTCTTATCTAGTGTTTGCTATAATCCCCATTTTAAAACTCCATTCATTTACCACAGGACCCCAAACCCTTCACCCTTCTCCCCCACCCCATGTACTGAATGACCAACTAATAAGCAGGAGAGTAAACAATTCCTGAAGGACTTTCTTTTCCTAAGGTAGCTGTTGAATAGGAGCCATGCTCCTGGCAATTGGAATCACTCTGGAAACACCTCTTGACCAAACTTCAAGCTGCAATCATTGCAATCAAGAGATTAACAGATAAGGAAGTAATTTTGAAAAGCCCCCTTCCCCCACAAACTGTTTTAAACATGAAGATTGCTGGTGAGATATTTAATAAATAGGGAATGAAAACATTCCCAGTAGCTGGATTTTAAAAATAAGTAAACAAACAGTCAGTCTTGACACATAGATTCACAGAATGGTTCGGGATGGAAAGGACCTTAAAGATCATCTAGTTCCAAACCTCCCCCCCCCCCCCCCAAATCAGCAGTGACACCTCCTGCTAGATCAGCTCACCCAAGGGCCCCATCCAACCTGGCTTGGAATAGTTTCATAGTTTCATAGTTTCAGTTAGGGTTGGAAGGGACCACAAGGATCATCTAGTTCCAACCCCCCTGCCATGGGCAGGGACACTCTACCCTAGATCAGGCTGGCCAGAGCCTCATCTAGCCTGGACTTAAACACCTCCAGGGACGGGGCCTCAACCACCTCCCTGGACAACCCATTCCAGGGCTTCACCACCCTCACGGTGAATCTCCACAGCTTCTCTGGGCAGCCTGTCCTGGTGTCTCACCGCCCTTGTGGCGAATTTCTTTCCAATGTCTAATCTAAACTGAGCATCTTCCAATGCTGTTTGGAAAAAAAAAGGGTTTCAAAAATACTGTCTTTAGGTATAAATGACCAAAGATTGAGGGCTTTCCACTGAGGGCAAGAAAAAAATTCTAGGTGTTCACATGTGACAAGTTAAAAAAAAACAACTATGGCAAGCAATTTCTGTACTTTGCCAAGGTGAAAAGGAGTTAGAGTGGCAGATAGGAGAAGTTTTGCTGGTTAGATTTTGGAAGATAGGAGTAGGAGAAAACCCACCTGTCTTGTTTGCACACCCCAGTGTTTCTCTACTCATGGAATCATAGCCATCATTAAAGTTGGAAAAGACCTCTAAGATCATCAAGTCCAGCTTTTAGCCCAGCACCACGATGCCTGCTAAACCATGTCCCAAAGTGCTATGTCTACATGCCTTTTGAACACCTTCAAGGATGGTGTCTTCTTCCCCAAGCAGCTTATTCCAAAGCTTATCTCATAGTTAAGATTCTTTATCAAGCTTTTCCACCAGCCTAAGGAAGCCAAAAGCTGTTGATAAATGTGCAACAGAAATGTGGTGAACCCTGGATGTCGTGCCCTAACTCTCCATATCTTCATACTTGCTGAAGCAGCTCTGGTACTTCTGCTCTCTGTAACTAAAGTTGCGTTTCTGCAACTGACTTGCAGACTGAGCTAAACAATTTTTTCAGGACTTA
Source organism: Colaptes auratus (assembly GCA_015227895.2). Classification (NCBI taxonomy): domain Eukaryota; kingdom Metazoa; phylum Chordata; class Aves; order Piciformes; family Picidae; genus Colaptes; species Colaptes auratus. The sequence continues at coordinate 15,828,060 of CM037643.1, forward strand.
AATAACAAGCCTAGAGAGTGAAAAATAATGTCATGGGAAGAAAGTAGCAGACAGAAACTGACCAGATTGAAGGGAAGCCCTTCAGCAGCGTCCATGAGGCAGTTCAGATGGAGACTGAAATGCATTCGGTAGGATCCCTTTCTTTGATGATACCAATCTGCACTCTGGCTCACCTTGTGCCCTTTCACAAGCAAGGTGAACAGTGTCTGGATGGAATTAGGCACTGACCAAGGGGATCTTTAGACACTTGTTCGTCCATAAAATTTGGAGGGGATCTTATCACACTTCTGCTATTTCCAGAAGTGGTCAGTGAGACAAAGGGGGGGTGGACTTAAATGATGTGCCCAAGGTCAAGCTGTAAATTAGTAGCCATTTGGGAAGTATCTCACAAACAGTCCCCTTGTGGGATCATGAGGCTGATCTACCTACCTGAAAATAAAGGCAAGCCAGGCCTCTCTCTGCAGGGATCAGCTTAAGGGAATTTGTGTTGAACAATTTAGTTAGATTCAATTAAAAAAATAATAAGGAAGAAGAAGAAAAGGAAGGCAATCCTTGTGAAGCTCAAAGGAGCAGTGCTGACAGTGTAGTAGCTCTGGGCCCCTCAGTTTAGGAAAGATGTTGACTTGCAGGAACATGTTCAGAGAAGGGCAACAAAGCTGGTGAGGGGATTGGAACACAAGCCCTATGAGGAGAGGCTGAGGGAGCTGGGGTTGCTTAGCCTGGAGAAGAGGAGGCTCAGGGGAGACCTTATTGCTGTCTACAACTACCTGAAGGAAGGTTGTAGAGAGGCAAAGGTTGGTCTCTTCTCCCAGGCAACCAGCGCCAGAACAAGAGGACACAGTCTCAATCTGTGCCAGGGGAGGTTTAGGCTGGACGTTAGGAAGAAATTCTGCCCAGAGAGAGTGATTGGCCATTGGAATGGGCTGTCCAGGGAGGTAGTGGAGTCACCATCACTGGAGGTGTTCAGGAGGAGACTTGATAGGGTGCTTGGTTGCATGGTTTAGTTGATTAGGTGGTGTTGGATGATAGGTTGGATGCGATGACCTCGAAGGTCTCTTCCAACCTGGTCTGGTCTATTCTACTCTACTCTACTCTACTCTACTCTACTCTACTCTACTCTACTCTACTCTACTCTATTCCATGGGGTGATGCTGTCAAGGAGCTGAGGCAGAACGTGCTCTTTCTGTGCAGTTTAATATAAAACAAGGCTGTGAAACATCTTCTGATGCAAAGTTCCAAGACTCTCACGAACATCTAACACTGAGCCTTAATAACACCAGAGCTGAATGCATGCAGATAGCTGTATTTCTGAAACTTAACAGCATCTGTGTCCATTTACACAGGCTAAATACCTAGTCTAACATTCAATACAAGCAATTTTCTTGTCCCTTCCCAATTAGCTGCATTGTAGAGAATCTAATTAAATCATATCTTTTAGCAGGAACTCAGAATTCAAGAGCTACATTATTTTTTTCCCCACTTAATTAAAAGCTCTTCATCTTGAACTGTTAATTTTCTGAAAAAGATATCCAGCAGTTCTTCCTCTGATGCACTTTGGTTACTGAATGAAGTGGCTCATTTACTCTTGAGTTAGCTCTTGAACTGTGTGCTTAGGCTCCAGCTCTTGCGAAGACCTTAAAAGATGATGGGAATTATAGCTGCTTTTCTTCTCACTTCTGGGTAAAATCTCTTCAGGTACACCCTGTGTTTCTTTTGGGCCCAGAGAGACATCTGGATGATCATCAGGAAAGCAAAAATGCCAACTATCAAGGAAAGAAAAAAAAAAAAAGGATCATGTGTCTTCTTTCAGAGAATCAGAGTGTTGTAAGGGTTTGCAGGGGACCTCTGGAGATCATCTGGTTTGATCTCCCTGCCAAAACAGGGGCACCCAGAGCAGGTTGCACAGGGATGTGCTCAGGCACTCAGAAACTTCTGAATGTCTCTAGAGCAGTAGGTTCCACAGCCTCTCTGGGCAGCCTGGTCCAGAGCTCCAGCACCCTCAAAGAAGTTTCTCCTTAAGTTCAGCTGAAACATCCTGTGTCCCAGTTTGTGCCCATTGCCCCTTGTCCTATCACTGGGCACGACGGAAAAGAGCCCAGGCCCATCTGCACCATCCCCACCCCTTACCTATTGATTGGCATTGATCAGATCCCCCCCCAGGCTGCTCTTCTCCAGGCTAAAGAGCCCCAGGTCTCTCAGCCTCTGCTTGCAAGAGAGATGCTCCAGTCTCCTCAGCATCTTTGTGTCCCTCCATTGGACTCTCTCCAGTAGTTCCTTGTCCCTCTTGAACTGGAGACTCCAGAACTGAATACAACTTCGCCCTCTCTCCCCTGCTAAATAAGTAAAGGTTGTCCCAGGGGAATTGTCCCACCCCCAGTCATAACCAGGACCACCCCTGCTTAACTTCCCCAGTGGGACAGCTGCTGAAGCAGTGTAGCTCCACAACAGCTCTCATTGTGGGTTTCTGTGAATGCAGGGGGGACATGGAAAAGTCTGCAGTCTCTTCTGTGGCAAAGGCAAGTCATCTCTGCCCTTACTCTCTGCCAGTTACTGATATACTATAGCCTGAGGCTCAGCTTCTACACTAGGATTCATACAGGTGCTGTTCAGATCTGTTAGACATGCTCTGTATCTCCCATCACTCGTAAGACCTCTTTGAACACAGTGTCATCTCAACACAGTTTTACCTATGGCCTTTCTCAACTATTTCTCTGCTTTTCTTTTGGTCTACAACACTTCTTTGTTTTTACTTATGGCTCCCAGAAGTGCTGTAACCCCCTGTGGCATGAAGGCATCCCTTATTCCTGGAGCAAGCAGGTAGTAGTGCAGGAGTAGATTAAGTTGCCTGGGAGCAAGGTCTCACAAAGCCTAACAAGGATCAATACCCAGGCCACTGCTGTGGTGGTTGTCTCTTGGGCACCATTCCTTTCATGGTGAGTAGTACTGAATGGGGAATACTTTCACAGGTGCTGTTTAGATATTCATTGTCCTTTCTTCCTTAAAATGAGCTGGTGATGAGGAAAATTCATTTGTGTTCTTGACAACTACTGCAAGGATGAGCATGCTGCATATGCTGCTGCTCCCTGCTCTTGTAAACACAGGCCTACAGTGTCCCCAGTGTTTCAGGTCGTTTCTATACCAGAGCCTAAACAGAAAATGGCTATATCTCTTCAAACAAAATGAAGTTTAACTTTTGCATGACACAGCTGAGCCTACTTCTGAAATTCCTTTCTTTTCATTTGTGAGCCACGTGGGTCTCCTCTTTTTGCAAGCAGCTTTCTATAGGTTTCACTTTTGAAACTGAAAGGTAATTAAAAGTGACTGAGTCCCAGGGATCATATTTGTGTGGGTATTTAGGTCTCTGAGGATGCAGGAAAGCACTGAGCAAGAGTTGCAAATGATAGTGAGCAGGCTGCTGTTAGAAGCTGGCTGCCTGACACAAGCAAACAGGGAAATGCCACCAGGAACACGAGTGTCTTTCCTCTTTTGACATACTAAGCACATCTGTTTTCCTCTGCCTGTTAGGGTTTACAGTGCAAGGAAGTTTTCCAACATCAAAATGATTGACTGTAGATGAAGAATACTGCCTCTTTCCCCACCCCACCCCCTTAAATTTCAAACTCTGTTTTGCTGTGGAAACAGAAGAAGGAGCAATATTTCACAAGCAGCAGAGAGCCAGTTTTGATCAAAAGAAGGTGTTGCGGTAGCGTTTGCACTCTCCCCAGCTTCCTGAAGGCAGCACTTTGAAGGTTTATAGTCATGTTGCAAGAGGGATTTGATGGCAGTATCTCACATCTAGACATTTTTTTTGGGCAAATTTAATATATCCATAATTCAATTCCTCAAATGACAGTTTAGAGGCTATCTCCATTCTGCTGCAAACTTACCTGGCAGGGTTTGTGTCATCACAGTGAAACTAATCCAAGACCCAACCTGTTGCAAAGAAAAAGGCTCTATTAATTGTAAATTCCATGCAAAGCAAAAGGGAATGTGTTCAAAAGCTGCCCCTGAAAGAAGGGAGTGATGCCTCTACTGAAAATGGAGAAGGAAAAATAGCTAGGAGGCACCCCACACACACCGTGAGGGATGGGGAGAAGAGATAAATGCTACATCCTTGGGTCGCTGTACTGGAGGGAACATGCACAGAGTCATGATAGTGATGTGAGAGGAGAGAAGGTGGGGAGACATTTGTGGCAGCAAGGAGAGTCTGATGTACAGAACATAATATGCAGATTAGGGGTTGACCTGTTGGAAAGCAGTTCCATGGAGAAGTACCTTGGAGTCCTGCTGGTCATTAAGTTATTCATGGGACAGCAATGTGCCCTCATGGCCAATAAGGCCAATGGTCTACTTGGAGTGCATTAAGAAGAATGTGGCCAGCAGGCCAAGGGAGATTCTCTTCCCCAGTTACTCTGTCCTGGTGAGACCCACATCGAGAGTCTTGGGTCCAGTGCTGGGCTCCCCAGTTAAAGAGGGACAGAGATATACCGGGAGAGTCCAATGGAGGCTATGAGAATGATGAAGGGACTGTAACATCCGTCTGAAGAGAAAAGGCTGAGACCTGGGGCTGGTTAGTCTGGAGAAGGGAAGACTGAGAAGGCAGCTGATCAGTGTTTACAAGTATCTGAAGAGTGGGTGTCAGGAAGGGGCTGGGCTCTTTTTGGTGGTGTCCTGTGGTAGGACAAGGGTCAATGGACACAAATTGGAACACGGGAGACTGCACCTCAACACGGGGGAAAACTTTCCTGTAAGGGTGACAGAGCCCTGGAGCAGGCTATCCAGAGAGGCTGTGGAGTCTCCTTTTCTGGAGACTTTCCAAACCTGCAGGGATGTGTTCCTGTGGGACCTGCCCTGGGTGATCCTGCTCTGGCAGGGGCTTTGGACTAGATGATCTCTAGAGGTCCCTTCCTACTTCTACCATTTGGTGATTCTGTGTGCAGAGGCAACTGTGTGGAGGTGAGGCAGAGTTTCTGCAGGCAGAGGGTGAAAGAAAGTAGCCACTACCCTATCCAAATAAACAGAGAAAAGTCCTGTACCTCATATGTGTAGTTGGGGCAGGATACAAGCAAGAAGAGCCATGTGAAGGGGTTGTAGGTTGGACTTGGAAAACAGGCTTGGCTTCCTGTATAAAGAAAAAGAAAGAAAATATTAAACCAGACAAAATCAGTTTCAACACAGAGAAGGAGCCTGAACCTAATCACAACTTGCCTATGTAACAGCCACCCTCTTGGCCAATGCTCCCAGTGTACAACATGTCAGAAGTATTTCTGTTCAGTGTTTTGGGACAACAGAAGCTGTATTTATCCAGGTGAGACTGCTGGTTAGTGAGCCATGGATCACTTTTTACAGCAAGGTTTGGCATGGCCAAAGGATGAAACGTTTGTTCTGAGGAAGAGAAAGACAAGCAGCTCGATGCAGAGTAGCCAGCAGGTGTGGAATAAAGACTTTTCTATGATATACAGGGTGCAGCTGCATCTTATTCAGCCTGACTGAAGGATGTGAACCTGTCCCCTCTTGCACCCTCATCCTTCATCCCAGGGTAGAACAGGAAAACAACTCCAAAGCTAACAGGATGGCTTGCTCACACAAAATGCCATCTGTGCAAGGATTCATTTTGAAGCTGTGGCAGCAGTGTTGTCTTTAATGCTTGTAGGCACTGAGAATGTAGATGAATTATTTGGGTCCTGCAGCTTTTCAGGTGAATTAGGCCCCTTGCAGCAAAAAGTGAAAAACAAACACAAAATAAGTATCTGCCTAACCACAGCACATCAAAAGCTTTCTGGAATAGAAACTGCTCTCGGTGTGTGAAGTTGTGGTGAAGTGTTTTCTTAACAGAGCATTATTGCAGGAGATTAAACTCTTGTTATCTGAAAATATATTTTGCTTTTTAATGTATATATAGCATAACTTTTCTTGCCAAGGCACAAAAGACCCTGAAAGCCCACACTTGGAGCAGTCTTTCAAGAGCCTGCATAATACATCGATGCCTCTGTCGGTATTCAGGAGGCTGCCTTTGTGTGCTCACATCTGTGCATGTGTTGCTGTGTGAAGTGCACACATCTAAGAACTCTGCAGTCCAGCTGAAAACTTTTGGAGACTTATTTGAAATAGAATCCTCTGTTGTCAGTCTGGATGAGAACTTCCATGTTTAAATCCATATTTAAATTGCAGTTGTGCCTAACGAAGATAAATTTGCTCTAAGCCTTGGAACAACAACAGTGTTGATAATGTTTCCTTGTCATCACATTTAATGTTCAGATGTTGTATCAGTGGCATGATACCTGCTTCATCTTCCTTTATTCTGTGGATGTAGATACACAAATTCCTGTACACCAGCAGAAGATGGATGGGTAAAGCACACTTCAGTCTTAAACAGATAAACAGGAAACAAAGACAGACCTGAGTGATTTTGGTGAGCTAAAGCTACATTGATAAAGTGATTTCCCGCTTCACACATCTGCAAGACATTAAAAACATATTTTCAGTTGCATGCCTAAAATGCTGCAGTAAGTCTGTTGCAGTGCATAACCAGAATCCCCCCCCCCCCATTAAAACTCAGTCTTTGTACCCAGAAAATATGTATCCTCAAATAACTCTCCCATGGGAAATGCACTCTGGAACCCTTACCTAACACAAAAGTGTCTGCTGTGCACCACAAGCACAGCCTGGGGTGAAAGCCTGTCTTTCAGATCCACAGAGCCCCATGCAGACATGCTTTCAGTGTGGTTCCCATGCCCATTATATGCAACATGTTTTGGTCTGGGGAAATAGGAAAGGCACCCTGGGGTCTAAAGAATTCAGAACCATACAATCATAGACTCCTTTCAGTTGGAAAAGACCTTTAAGATCACCAAGTCCAACCGTTACTTGGTTCTTCCAAGTCTGGTACTCAACCATGCCCCTTAGCAAGATAGTTCTCTGAACTGACAATCATTGTCAGGATTGGGATGCAGTCTAGGCTGCAAAAGAGCAGGTGAAAAGTTGACCGCTGGTTTTGTAGAGATGTCATATGTTAACAGTGTCTACCCTCTCCCTACACACATTTTCAAAGATGTGACACCTTTGGTACACCAGTTCTCTAGGTCTGCAGAACAGGTCTTGTAAGGAGTGGCTGAAGGAACTGGGGTTGTTTAGTCTGGAGAAAAGGAGGCTGAAGGGAGACCTTCTGGCTCCCTACAGCTCGATGAAAGGAGGTTGTAACCAGGTGGGGGTTGGTATCTTCTTCCTAGAAACAAGGGACAGGACAAGAGGAAATGTCCTCAAGTTGCACCAGGGGAAGTTTAGGTTGAGTGTGAGAAGAACTTTCTTGACTGAAAAGTTTCTCAATCGCTGGAACAGGCTCCCCAGGGATGTGGGGTTTAGGCTAGGGGTTTAGGTTAGGATGTTAGGAAATATTTATTCACTGAAAGGGTTCTCAAATATTGGAAAGGTCTGTCCAGGGCAGTGGTGAAGTCACCATCCCTGGAGGTGTTTAGGCAGCCGAGGGGACCTGGCCCTTAGGGACATGCTTTAGTGTTGATCCTTCAGTGGTGGGTTGAGGGTTGGGTTGGGTGACCTTTGAGGTCTCTTCCAAATGGATGTTTTCTGTGATTCTGTGTTTGAATCCACATCCCTGGAGGTGTTTCAAAAGAGGCAGGGATGTGGTGCTGATGGCCATGTTTTAGCCCCAGATGTGGTAGAGTTAGAGAATGGTTGAGATAGAAGATCTAAAAGGTCCTTTTCAACCAAAGCAAAATAGAGTGAATGAAAAGGCAGTGATTCTCTGAAGGGCAGACTGGTTTGATGGACAGAAGTTAGGAGCTGATAAATCAAAGGGAGCCAGTATTGTTCCTGGTTGTGCTACTCTCTGGTTATGCTGTTTCCAGCCCTAACTAAACCAACCTCTCAAACTTGGTCTGTGGAAGAGGCACCATGGGAAAGGGGAGATTTAGACTGGAGATAAGGAAGAATTTCTTTAGAGTGAGGATGGTGAGACACTGGAACAGGTTGCCCACGGAGGTTGTGGATGCCCTCTACCTGGAGGTTTCGAAGGTCAGGTTGGATGAGGCATTGAGCAACCTGGTCTAGTGGAAGGTGTCTCTGCCCATGGCAGGAGGGTTGGAACTAGATGATCTTTAAGGTCCCTTCCAACCAAAACTATGTTTTGAATGAATGAAATGAATAAATGAATGAACCAATGTCTGTCTCCCCACTTGATTATACAGTATGTAGTGTAAGTTGATTTCAGATTTGCTTGTGGCTTTCAGTTCTTCATCAATTGCAAGTGTAGAATCACACCTAATTATTGCTTATGTTTAAAGCAGGAACTGGTAGGGGGGAAAAATACAGTTTAAATTCTTGAAGAATAGAGCCTGTCAGTACAACAATCTAACTTTGTGGGTTTCATTTTTCCCCGCTTCATGAAGGAAACCAAATTGCTGTATAGATTTCAATCTCAGGCTGAATTGAACTTCTTTATCCATTTCCAGGTTTGAAAACTGATTTCTCCTCTGAAATTCCAAAAATGCAGTGTTAAAAAAACTACATTTTTGCAAAACTGGATAAACCTGAGAAATTAAAATCAAAAGCAAGAGTGATAAAATCTGGAGACAAAAACAAGTGTAAAGGCACAAAATTGATACAGAAATAAAGGAAGAGGATGGTAATTTTGAAGAGCCAGTTCTGAAAGCCATCCATAACTACCTTCAATTAAAGATAATTGAAAGGAATATGCAACTTCATTTTCTATTACCATGTGCTGTTATCTGCAAGAACATCGTGGAGAGAGAGCATTGCTGAAGAATACAGCCTCTTTTTTTTTTGGCAGAGAGATGTCTGTGGCGTTTGTTAGGAAATATTAAATTGCTTCTATTAGCAAAGCTGTTATTCTGCATGGATTATGTAGTCATGGGTCAGACCCTGCAGTCCTTTTATGGTTTTTAATTACAGCTAACTGGCTGTTTTTGATCATAAACACCAGATGTAAAACACTAAATAGCCAGGAAAGGAAATTTTATTATAAAATACTATACCAGAAGCTATAATTCCAGCCATAACCATAGAAGTAATTCCAATTTATGTACTTCCAATTATGAGCTAGGAACACAGAATCACAGAATGGTTTAGGTTGAAAGGGACCTTAAAGATCAGCTAGTTCCAATCCCCCCTCCCATGGGCAGGGATACCTTCCACTAGATGAGGTTGCTTAAGGCCCCATCCAACCTGCCTGTGAACACTATCAGGCTTGGAGCCTTCCCTGGGCAATCTGTTCCAGGGCCCCACTACCCTCATGGGGAAGAATTTTGTCTGATCTAAATCCACCTTCTTCCAGTTTGAAGCCATTACCCCTTGTCCTGTCACTTCATGCCCTTGTGAAAAGCCACTCTCCACCTCTCCTGGAGGCCCCTTCAAATACTTGAAGGCTGCTCTAAGTTGTCCCTGGAGCATTCTGTTCTCCAGGCTGAACAATCCCAACTCCCATAGCTGGAGAGATTTTTTTCTGATTATTATGTTGGGTGTTTTTCTGATTACTGTTACTTTAGAGATAAAGTTTCAAAGTGGGAAGTGTTGTTATGGACCACTGTGCACGCTGAAACGCGCAGTGCCCAGGCTGCTGCAGAGCGAGAGAGATCCACACACTGCACTCAATTCCTACTAATTCTGTAATCAGTTCCAAGTAAAATAAATACAGGGAATTTCTGTAGGGATTTTTTCCTGGCTTACCTTTGACCCTGCAGCTGCATTCTGCTCTCATTAGCTCCTCTGTCCCTCTTTAGAAATGTGACTGCTAGTGTTCTATATCAAGAAGTGCTGCTAAATGTGAGCTAGTCGCGAGTCAGTCTCTCAGACAGAAAATACGGGGCAGTGGGGAACAGCCCACTGTATTTATGATGATAAAATATTGAAGCCTGCATATTCTTTCCTCCTCTTTATATTCCACGTGTAGTCTGCAAGAAAAACATCCCTGCAGAGCTTTGAGTAATTTCTCTAAATGCAGGAATCTTTCAGAAGGACCTGCTGACACTCTTCAAATTGCTTACTACTGTTGTTTACAACATCTGTATACACTTAAATCAAGATATGTAATAAAGGCAAACCTTAAGGGGGGGAGGGGGGGGGGGGGTGGAATCTTCCAAATATTTTATTAGTGTTTTAGCAACTTGTGAAAACAGCTTACAATTATTTTATTCAGTGTTGCTGGTTTATGTTCATTATTTGGGAACCTGACAGAGCAAGGTCTGAAAGGGAAGGGCTTTGACTTGCCACGGGTAGGAATTTCTGAGAATTCAGACCACAGAGTGGGTGCTGATGCAGATCTAAAGGGGATGAGCCATATTTTACTGCAGATAGCTCCAAGAGGGCTCATCTCTTTGCCTGATGGCAGCATTTTCCATAACAGCTATAGCAGGGTGTGTTACATTGGAGCAGGAAGGATGTTTCATTAGAGAAAAAGGCTTTTTCTCTTGCAGAGATTTTGATGAGGATGACTTTTACTGGCAGCACTGAGTACTCAGGCAAGCAGTTTCCTTGGTTTCAAGTAACCTTGAGCTTAGGAGTGGAGCAGACAGGGAGGCTCTGGGTGCATCACTGCCTACTGCTCCCACTGTCTTCACAGTACATGAACATTACTTTCAGCTGTGGAGTCTCACTGAGGTCATGAAGTTCTTCATAGGAGTATTTTGCTTGTCTTTGCTATACCTTATTTGAGCAGGAAAAGCTGAGAACTGCATGACCAATCTCAGAGACAAACACTGCCCAAACTGTGAACTTTAAGGGTTACAATGTATTGAAGCATTTAAATATTGCTAAGGAGCTGTTTGAATGCTTTTCTGAATAGTATCTGCCTGGAGGTGCCTGGACACATTACTATCCCATCCTCCTGTTGTATTTCTGGAAACTGATCTGTTTCTGTTATAAAGAGGTTTGGCTGCTGCTGTCAATACTAAACATTTCCAAGGGCAGTCTCCCAGAGGACAAAAGAGAATATACATCTCTGTAAGAGAATTCTTGCTGAGCCTCTGTCTCACTGTATAGTTATGTTCAGTCAAACACCCGGTTCAGTGGCCTCAGCCATCCTTTGTCACCTGAACTTCCCCTTGGCTTTGACCCACTTTGGCAGGGACTGGTTTTACTGTTTTTAATTGCTGTTGAGATTAAGTTACTCAAGGTACACAGTACTATTGCAAAATCTATCTAGAAAGCAATTCTTCAGTGTTTTAAAAATGACAAGTTCCCATTTGTCTAAGTATCAGTGTTTTACCCAATTATGAGTAGTAACCATAGAACTGCTTCGGATGAAAAAGCCCTGTAAGATCCAACCATTCTCTAACTCCACCAAGTCTGGTACTAAACCACAGCCCTCAGCACCCACTCTGCCTCTTTAAAACACCTCCAGGGATGGGGATTCACCCACCTCCTTGGGGAGTTTGTTCCAGCCTTTGAAAACCCGTTCAGTCAACAAGCTGCTTCTGATAACCAACTTAAATCTCTGCTGGCACAATGCTGATGATGTTGTCAGGGGGTTCAAAGTACTTCTCATTAAGCTCTGTATAGGTAGATAGTACTAGGAAACTTTCTGGCCTAGAAGTCTCTTCCAACCTGGTTTATTCTATTCTACTTCATAAGCATATTTCTGTTCTATTCTACTTCACAGATTATCACTAAATCCAGTCAAAGCACCTAGAGCTGTAGGTATAGAGTGATAGATAGGTAGGTAGGTAGATAGGTAGGTAGACAGGTAGGTAGGTAAATAGGTAGGTAGGTAGGTAGATAGATAGGTAGGTAGGTAGATAGGTTGGTAGGTAGGTAGATAGATAGGTTGGTAGGTAGGTAGATAGATAGATAGATAGATAGATAGATAGACAGACAGGTAGGTAGGTAGGTAAATAGGTAGGTAGGTAGATAGATAGATAGGTAGGTAGGTAGATAGATAGATAGCAATACACAAATGCATTTTGCTAAACCACAGGTTACTCCTACCCCACGATCATTAATAGCACTTTATTTTTATACATACCATAAAAGTAAGGGCAGATAAAGAAACTTGTCTGTGGCCGAGCGCTAGAAAACAGAGTGAAATGATAGGTCTCATTTTAGGGAAAACACATAGATTACTATGGCTGAAATGAAAGAGATGCTGAGGAGCAGAACTGCTTCTTCACTGGCAGGCTCTGCAGAAAGAGTGCACATTGCCACACATAATCTGAAGTCGATGCAGATCGTGACAGCAGCCTAGAAATGCTGGTCTCTTCACCACTGATTTCAAGGCAGTTTTCGCCTGATCCCTATTATCTGTGAACTTCAAATATGCAAGTGGTTTGTCAGAACAGCTGGTGGTGTTCTATTCCTTGGAAAGGCAAGGAGAGGGATGAAGTAAAGGGCAGTGGCAGAACCAGGGTGGGAATCACAGCCTTATCCATCGAGCCTCCTATTTCCACGAGTAGAAAACTCAAGGCAAAAGCTATCCATTACTTTTGTTTTGAACAGTGATGCCCATCTGCAGGAAGAGCCATAAGGAGGACCCAGGGAACTACAGACCTATCAGTCTGAACTCAGTGCCAGGGAAGATCATGGGACAACCATTGTGATTCTGTGACCAGCTTCCTTGAGGCAGCATCCAACCTGCCTTTGAACAGTTCCAGGATGACAGCCTCCACAACTTCCCTGGGCAAACTTTCCCAGTGCCTCACCACCCTTGTGGGGAAGAATTTCTTCCTAATGTCATATCTAAATCTAACTTCTTTCAGTGTGAAGACATTACCCCCTCCCCTCCTGTCACTCCATGCCTTTGTCAAAAGTCCCTCTCCAGCTTCCCTGGGGCCCACTTCAAATACTGGAATGATGCTCCAAGATGTCCATAGAGCCTTTTGCCCACCAGGCTGAACAACCTCAGCTCTCTCAGGCTGCGTTCATGGGAGTGGTTCTCCAGCCCTTCCTTGGACAGGGAGTAAGCTGACCTCTGACATGTTCTCACCTGGGGGCCATCTATTGACGTTGGAGGATTTAAGGTTGCATACAGAAAAGGTTTTACAGCAAGGGGAGTTGTGTCCTGCTTACACAATACGTACATGGCGGCGTGTAGCGGGGGTGGTTGATGTAGTATGCGATCCAGGAAGTGAAGCCCCAGTAAAAGGCACAGCCCTGGCACGGAGAAAAGATACTTTTTGTTAGAAAGAGAGATGAGCAAGTCCACACTGCAACATCATAGAAATTCTGGTAGGTGCTTCTTCTGGCCTGAGCTAGAGCAGAACTGATTCTGGTCAGTGATTTGGCTTCCCAGCTCAGTCTCTGCTCAGTCCCTTTCTGCAGCTCAGGGAATGTTCTCACAAACAGTGACTGCTCCTAGCAGTGAGAACACTGGTGGGCAGAGTTAGCACCAAGGGATGGGGTGCAGGCCAGGGCACTGCTACATCTTGTGTTATGTGTGGGGGTGCAGAGTAAAAGGCCACACCTGGAGGGAGAAGTGGACAGTTCAAGTGACCCTAAAGTGACCAGAAATGACCATTCTATGGATGTCTCATTCACTGTAAAGCTGACAGATCATGAGGGTTAACGTCTTCCTCTTCTTCAGTGGCCAGCATCCAAAGAGGAAATAGTTTTTTCTGACTTTAAACTTGATCCATGAGTATCTGAATCTCCAGTTACAACAACCAGTTCCTGAATCTGGTTCCCATCTGCTGCCAAGTGCAGTCTGGGACTTCTGCCACAGCATCACTGGTGACAGTGACCAGTTGCCATGAGGGGTTGGGTTCCATATTGGTTTTTATCTATTTCATTTTATTGTCCTTGTTTTTGTTAAGCAGGTTTAGTTTCTTTCCCAACCCATCAGTCTCTCTCCCTTGCTCCCTTTCTTTTACCTCTGGGAAGGGAGAGGGGCTGGGAGAAAGCCTCTGGCAACTGTCTTAGTGCCAGCCCAGCCCAACCCTTCACAGAGCAAAAGTCAGATGACCACTAAAAGAGTTTGCAGTGGCTCCTTGAATCATGGGATATAGATCTTTTTAAGATGCTATGAGGCAACCAAAAAACCCTAAAAGGATGCAGCATGTAGAATGCATTTTACAGGAGCTGTGACAAGTGATGCTATTTTCTCTTTACTTGATTCTGCTGCTGAAGGACACATTTCTTCCTGTTGTCCTATTAGAAGTCCAGGGCTGGCTAACACAGCTGAGCTGTTACTCCAAACTCAGCATTTCCAACCAAGATAAAGCTCTCCAAACAGAGCACATCACCAGCTGAGACTATAATAGAGAGTAAAACTGAATAGATTTGGTTTAACATGAAAAAAAACAAACCCAAGGTAAACAGTTCCTATGAAGATACTGCATATATCCCCATGGATTCAGCCCCACTTCATCCTCTTGCTAGAAAGCATCACTGCAACTGTCTCTGAGGCTGTGGCCCAAACAGAGATAATGTGATAGTTTTCTTGCCCTGTGGAGCACTCACTGCTCCCATCCTTTGTACAAGAGAAAAACAAAACCTATCAGCCAAAGAAGCAAAACCACCCTGGAGACTGGAGAAAGCCTTTCTATGTATCTCATACTCTGTAGTAGCTGCTCAGGAAGAGCAATGTGCTGGGACCAGCTGCAGCTTATGAGGCTGCCTTACGAGGAGAGGCTGAGACAGCTGAGGCTATTTAGCCTGGAGAAAAGCAGCCTGAGGGGGAATCTCATTAATGCTGCTCAACAGCTAAAAGGTGAATATCAGGAGAATGGAGTCAGACTCTTCTCAGTGGTGTGCAGTGACAGGACAAGAGGTAATGGTCACAAACTGGAACATAGGAGGTTGCATGTAAACATAAGGAAAAACTTCTTCCTGTTGAGGTTGGCAGAGCATTGGGACAGGTTGTCCATAGAGGTTTTAGAAGTCTCCAACTCTTCAGGCATTCAAAAAAACACCTGGGTATATTTCTGTGTGATCTACTCTGGGTGATCCTGCTCTACCAGCAGGGTTGAACTAGGTGATCTTTAGAGGTCCCTTCCAATCCCCACCATTCAGTGGTTCTGTGATTCACTACAATCTTAAATGTATTGAGAAACCTTTCAAGGGAGGCACCACAGTGGATGGGATGGGAAGTGATACAAACTGACCTGTACTGAGTGTGTGAAATAAAAAGAAAGGAGAGCCTATGAG
The DNA here is from genome assembly GCA_015227895.2 of Colaptes auratus. Taxonomy (NCBI): domain Eukaryota; kingdom Metazoa; phylum Chordata; class Aves; order Piciformes; family Picidae; genus Colaptes; species Colaptes auratus. The sequence goes on from CM037643.1 coordinate 15,843,171, forward strand.
TAATGACACAGCTGAAATTTGGGAAGCTTTAGGAGACAGAAGGCTTTAGGCCAGTTCATTATCTTCCTTCCTGAGGCTTTCACCTAGGGAAGGAGAATTATTCCCCCCCTTAATGCAAGGGCTGTCTCTCTATATTGATATTGCTCTAAGGAAGTAGAGTGTTATTTCTGTCAGCATTGCTAGATGTTGCAGCAGCATATCTCCTAATAAAAACAGTGTTCAGTCTGAAAAATATTCTGGACATGACAGCCAGCCCCTTGGGTGGATGAGTCAAAGTGGACGTTGACATGCAGGGGCTAAAATGGACAGTGATTTCAGTTCACGTCCTTGGGGACGTGGCCCTGTAATTCGTCCTGTATTTGTATTTGGAGTAATCATAATTCCTGGAGCTAGAAAATAAATTAAATTTCCTATCCTGTTCCAAGGGTTGCTCTGATGTGAGGGTAATTCTGGCTTACATAATGTGATAAACATATTGTCACCTTTATCATGTTTTTCAGAGGAGTGTGCCCTCCTGAAAGCTTGTGAACGAATAAGGTCTCCAGAAGATGCCTGGTGTAGTGTAAACAATGGCAGAAGCAGGCCAAGCTGGAAGAAAAAGAGGGAAGAAAAAAAGAAGAAAGGCAAAAGAAAGGGGGGGGGGGAAGAAAAAAGGAAATTAAGGTAAGTGAAAAATTACTTTTTATTACTGCACATTTAATGTCACAAAAGGAAAAAGGGCTGATATTCCAAAACTGCAGAGTCGCACCAAAGTCCTGGGGTTTAAGATATTTTCTTAATTGAAGCATCTGGAGGATTAATGAAATGATTTTCAGTGTCATGCAAAGTTGCTTCTATTTTGCAGAGAAGCAACTTCCTTTTACTAGCCTTGAATTAAGAAGAGCTCCTTGAGCTCTGAATGTGCTGCACAGCCCTGGCAAGGCATTAAAACAGGACAGCTGTGTGTACAAGCAGGCGTCTGCTCTGCTTTGCCAGAAGACATCTCCCATGTTTTAATGCCACCTTAATGCTCGTGGAGGATGTGTCTGACATTTAAAAACGTTCTGAATATCTTCTGAATGGTTTCCTTGTCCTTTGCCAGCTCGAGGAGCTGCGTGGAGGTAGTTTGCATTTCATTTCCTCGCGGGACACAACAATGAGGCTTTGTCGCAAAGTCAATCCGTTCTGATGGCTTTTTTGTTGCCTCTTACAAAGAAATGAGGTAATTGCTCTCAGAATTATTGTGCTGGCTCTCTGTTGAGGAAGATTATGAAACAATAACAGGCCTTGCTGATTTGCTTCCCAGAATGGGTTGCATCTCATAGATGCTGAGTTTCAAAAACAAACATCAGAGTGATTCCTGGTGGCGTTTTCTCTTCCTTACATTTGCTGGGCTACCTGAGCCCATCTCACTTGCACACTGATTACATGAATCAAAAGAGGTTTGCAGCATGTGCAATCTCAAATACTTCCATTCTGCATCTTGTATGGTAGCCAGAGTCAAAAATTAACCCACTTTAAAGTAATTAAACCAGAGAGAGTTGAGGTAAGAGAATTTTGAACAATTAGTGACTTATCCAAAGTCTGAAGCAAACTTCCAGCTTTGGGAATTTTAAAACTAATTTGACTTAGGATGGGGACCTCAGGTGAACCCATTAAGGAGTGGTCACTACAAGGACTCTACACACCCCTTGCTCACTTAGAAGAAGGTTAAAGATATTTCTGGCTGTTCTGTGCTACTAGAGAGTCTCTCCTTTTAAATGTACAAGCAAAAGATAGAAGGCAAGCATCTTGCAACCCTGGATTTGAATTCAGCTATTCTGTTCTCATTCCCAGCTCCCTTAACATCTCTCCAAGTCTCTGCTCCTTGATCTGTAAATGAGTTTAGTATTCATTGTGTTTCCCTGCTGTATACCAGCTTCTTTGACTCTACAATCATAGTGTGGCTCCTAGTTTGCTTTGTGCCCTTCCACTTCCAGTGCTCAAACTCATGCAGCCAACAAGCTTTCCCAGGTCATGTTTCACCCCTCTGCCAGGCATTAACTCCCCAGAATGGGGACAGTCACAGTGAAGAGAAGTAAATTCCTTAAGTGTGATAATTCCCAGCCTGCCTGACTCACATACCCAGGAGGTTTGGTCTGTGTATTGCTTAGCTGGTATCTGCTCATGTTTAGTGGCAAGGTGTTGGAAGCTGAAAAAGAGGGACTTTGTAAAAAGACATGTAGTGACAAGATGAGGGGGTAATGGCATCAAACTGGAAGAAGCTCAATTTAGATTAGACATTAGGATAACAATCTTCCCCATGAGGGTGGCAAGGCCCTGGAACAGGTTGTCCAGAGGAGTGGTGGGGGCTCCAGTCACAGAGGTGTTCAAAGCCAGGTTGGATAGGGCTCTGAGGAACCTGCTTTTTGATGTGCTCTTGAGTTCCAGCAGACTGAGCAGGTTGCATTTCCTTGCAGTCAGCTCCTGCTGTGTTATATTGGAGCTGGTTAATTTTCCTTGCTAGCATCACTGTTTCAGTGATGGGAGAGAAGCATAGCTATCTGGTTTATGCTCTTGTATGAGCTCCTCTGGTTTATTTATGTACAATCAGATGAAACCTGTGCACTTCACTGTTCTAGAAGAGTGGCTGAGCTCTTATATTTGTTTACCACTAAGAGATTTGCTTCTTAGAAGTCTTTCAGAACTCACACGTGTTGTGTATAGCACTGGGGAACAACCACAGTCTGACAAGGTTTGTTTGGAAAATCCAGATTACTAGTTCTAAATTTCTGTGGTGCCTCTTTTGGGTTTCTCAGTTGTTCATGACCTGGCTCATGATATGTAGACCTTGCAAAATTCCTCCTGGTTCCGCCTAGGTGAAAGCTGGGGTAGGGGTAATTATCTTCTGTGCCAAATGCTGATGCTACTCATCTTTTGAGTGGGAATGTGCTCTAAAGAGATGAGGACTGGGACACCTGAAGTCTTGTCCTTTCTCCTCTGCCAGCTGTGCCTTTAGGTTACTACCCACTGTGTTTATTATTTCACCCTCAGTTCAAGCTGCATGCCTAGAATGCATACTGCATCTCCCATTGTGACCAGATGCAGCAACCATTGTAACTGGGATCCCATTTTTCATCAGTCTTATGAGTGCTGCTAAAACACCAAATACCGGTAATGACAACCCAGAACTCCCAGTGACTCTGAAATCACAGATCATCTCAGAAGCCCTCACACCCTCTGTGACCTCCTCAGCCCTGGAATGAAGCCTCCATCCCTCTGGCTCCCTGTCTCCTGGGTAAATAGTTGACCCAAGTGTCACTTACTGGACCACTGGATGGCGGAGGTTCTTCCTGCTTTCCCGTTGATCATAAATACTCGAGAGACGAATGTAAAAGAGCAGGTATATTACAAGTGGCCCAGTGTATTCTGTTAGGAAAAACTAGAAATGAAAAAGACAATGACTGTGTCAGAGTAGGAAGTTGGACCACTAAGAGCATGAGAAAAATAATACCCTTTCTTTGGAGGCTTTCAAAACCCACCGAGGTATCACAGAGTCATAGAATAGGCCATGCTGAAAGGGACCTCCAAAGCTCATCCAGTCCAATCTCCCCGCAGTCAGCAGGGATGTCCCCAGCTAGATCAGGTTGCCCACGGAAGGGGCCTCAACCACCTCCCTGGGCAACCTGTTCCAGTGTCCCACCACCTTTATAGTAAAGAACTTGTTCCCAGCATCCAGGCTAAATCTGCTCTTCTCTGTTTTGAAACCATTGCTCCTCATTCTGTGAGTGCAGGCCTTTGTAAACAGTCCCTCTCCATCCCTGTTGCAGGCCCCCTTCAGGTACTGGAAGGTTGCTTTTAGGTCTCCCCAGAGCCTCCTATTCTCCAGACTGAGCAACCTCAGCTCCCTCAGTCTGTCCTCACAGCAGAGGTGCTCCAACTCCCTGATCATTCTCATGGCCCTCTCCTCTGGACCTGCTTCATCTAGTCTGGACCTGCTCCATCAAGTCCATGTCTTTCCATGTTCATGTACAGGGCTCCGAACCCATACACAGTACTCCAGGTGAGGTCTCACCAGAACACATTGGCAGAATCACCTCTCTGGGTCTGCGGGCAATGCATTATTTAATGCAGCCCAGGATGTAATTTGCCTTCTGGGCTGTAAGCTCACACTGCCTGCTCATGTCCAGCTTCTCATCCACCAGCAGCCCCAAGTCCTTTTCCTCAGGGCTGCTTTCTAACACTCATCCCCCAGTCTGTATTGTAGAAAGGATTGTTCTGGTCCAGGTGTAGAACCCTGCACTTGCTCTTTTTTAACCTCCTGTTCCTGTGAGACTGTTGTGAGTGACCCTGCTTTAGCAAGGGGGTTGGACTCCATGATCTCTATCCCCCACCTGCCCCCATGATTTTGTGACTGTTTCTGTTTCATCCTCAGAGCATTTGTATGAGTCTCCTCCTGACTGGGGCCCCACTCTAAAGCACTCTGCAAACACTGTAGAAGGCATCCTCCACTATTGAAACCCAATAGACTAAATGTAGACAGTGGTGGTATAGAAGGTAGAGGTAGGTCAGTGTACGAGCTTGGAAGGAGCTGCTTTATTCAGTGTAGCTTTTCTTCTCAGCCATGAGTTGAACCACAAAATATGCCCATAATTGCCAGCTTTTGTCATCTGTTTGGCATGAGCACATTACAAAACTGCCAGGAAAAGGCTGGCAGGGCTTGGCACCAAGTTGTGGTTACTACACCAAATGTTCCCCCACTTCCTTCCCCAAGTGAAAAAGCAGCCCACAAGAAAAGTTGCTATGCTGGACCTTGTCCTCATCAACAAAGAGGAGCTGGGGAGTGGTGTGAAACTCAAGGGCAGCCTTGGCTCCAGTGACCATAGAGTTTAAGATCCTTGAGCTTGCAAGATCCTCAGCAAGCTTGCTGCTCTAGATTTCAAGAGAGCAGACTTCAGGAACACGCTTGGCAGAGTGCATAGCTCAACAGAGTTTAACTCTTGAGCTCATCATCACAGTATCACAGTATAACCAAGGTTGGAAGAGACCCCAAGGATCATCAAGTCCAACCTGTCCCAACAGACCTCACAACTAGACCATGGCACCAAGTGCCACGTCCAATCTCCCCTTGAACACCTCCAGGGACGGCGACTCCACCACCTCCCTGGGCAGCCCATTCCAATGACGAATGACTCGCTCAGTGAAGAACTTCCTCCTCACCTCGAGTCTAAACCTCCCCTGGCACAGCTTGAGACTGTGTCCCCTTGTTCTGGTGCTGGTTGCCTGGGATAAGAGACCAACCCCTCCTGTCTACAACCACCTTTCAGGTAGTTGTAGAGGGCATGAGGTCACCTCTGATCCTCTCTTCTCCAGGCTAAACAATCCCAGCTCCCTCAGCCTCTCCTCATAGGGCTTGTGCTCAAGGCCTCTCACCAGCCTTGTTGCCCTTTCTGGACACGTTCAAGTATCTCGATGTCCTTCTTAACTGAGGGGCCCAGAACTGGACACAGTACTCAAGGTGTGGCCTAACCATGCATAGTACAGGGCAGAAGACCTCCCTGCTCCTGCTTGCCACACTATTCCCAATACAGCCAGGATGCCATTGGCCTTCTTGCCACCTGGGCACACTGTTGGCTCATGTTTAGGTGGGTGTCAATCAGCACCCCCAGGTCCCTCTCTGTTTGGCAGCTCTCCAGCCACTCTGACCCCAGCCTGTAGCTCTGCTGGGTTGCCGTGGCCAAAGTGCAGCACCCGGCACTTGGACTTATTATGCCATCCCATTGGACTCTGCCCATCTGTCCATCGGTCGAGTCCCTCTGCAGAGCTTTCTACCCTCTAACTGACTAACATCTGTTCCCAACTTGGTGTCATCTGCAAACTTGCTGATGACTGACTCAACCCCCTCATCCATATCATCAATGAAGAAGAATCAACTCCCTGAAGAAAGCATGAGATTGCCCTTGTTCCCCATATCCAAGCAGTCTGCACAAGATCCTGCTCCCTTCCCTTCCATCTCTCCTCTGCAGTGTCTGTCACTATATACTTGATCTCCCTCTTATTCTCAGCAGCACAGTGCCATCTGTGAATCAACCTCTCCAGGTATAAGCTCCATGCAGGCTTCTAAAGTCAGCTTCTTTAACTGTCTCATTATCAGGTCCCTGGGATCTGCTTCAATCAGACCCAAACATGGAATATCTCCTACATAATAACAAACAAAACATCTTAAAAGAGAGCTGAGACGAGAGTCTCCATCATTCAAGAGATGATGGGACAAATGGGAAGATAGTACACCACAGCTAATTTGCAGACCAGCAAGGCATCTCATCTGGTGTGAGCCAAATTGTAGCTGCTGCTTTTATCTCTGTTCAGATGATCATGTCACTAACACCTTGCTGAATTGAGCACTAACCAGATTAGGAACTGTAATCCCAGACTTTACATGGCAGAGGATATATTTAGGGAGCTATGAATGCAGCAGGGGTGAAAGGAGCTCTTTGAAGTCATTTGGAGGAATGTGAGGTGAACTCTCTGGCTGGTAGGGGTAGCTGGGCATAGTGCCTGACACTACCCCAACAGGTCTGTTACAGGGAATGGAAAGGTTTTTGATATGGCTTGGAAAAGGCAGGAAAAGGACAAAAGGAAGCTACAGAGGGGTGGAGTAGGGGGAGTCTGAAAACAATCCAACAGAATCTTTCTAAATAAGCAGCCAACAGATTAGCAATCTTCACATGAGAGCACCAGCTAATTCTCTCTGTAATGTTTATGAGATGCCTTTCTGTAATATCACACAACACATCCCATCTTGTATCACGTTGCCTTTTGGCATAGTCTCCCATTATCTCATTTATGACAGCTGCAGAGCAGAACTGAGGAAAGGCCATGCAGCTTTTTTTTCCATACTGCTCCCCTTCCTGCAGCTCTTTCCATGCCATTTAGGGGCAGTTTCCCAGTTCATCAGTGCTGGTTGTGATGTTTTTTCTCTTCCACTGCCAATGTGACATCTGGGTTCAAGCAGGGGAAGCGGAGGGTGTGGTATGAGGATAATACCTGCAGCCAGGACAATGACTCTGGGTCATTGCCTGAAGCTCTCAGCACAGCAAGAGCTACAAAATAGCCCCAGCATGTCCTGGGTAACTTTGATGGAGAAGCAGCTGCAGTATATAATTATCTAATGGGCAGAGCTTAGTTTCCCTGATAAATGTGAGCCAAAGGCACTCGCTGCAGCTCTGAGCCAGGGTCAGGCTGACACAGTACATAATGCAGAGAGAGGAGGATCAACTGGTATCAGACAGGCAGACCATTACCATGTGCAAGTATGCAGGATGCTGCTGGGATTTCTGATAAAAACAAGAAGAAAAGCACTTGAACCACCCCAGGGCCCCCAAAATACATTAAACTTATCCTCTAGACTCATTTTACAATCCCAGCCCTAAGTACTCTTGGGCTAATGATCGTGAAGAAACATTATTAATTTCTGGACTACTTTGTACTTCATATGCTTTGCCACCTCAGTAAAGAGCACAGAGTTACCTGGGGATGATAATGGCATCGTTTTAGCAACATCTCTGCATTTTCACCCTTTTCTAAGATGTTTGTGCTTTCATGGTTGCAAAAACCCACAGCAGCAGCTTGCATCAGGCACTGTAGTTCTTAAGGGCTGCTTCAGTACTCAATGAGTTTTACTTTGGTTCTCATGGAAATGGTTCATCCATTCTACAAAATGGAAATGGTGCCTGCAGAGGCGCCTGAAACATCCCTTGTCAGGGCAGACTTTGCAGTGACACAGTGCCTAGGAGTATTTCAGGGTGCAGCTCAGTAATTAGTGCAAATTCCCGGAATAGGGATGGATTTGCTGAAGGATTTTGTAGACAAATTGCAGCTGACTCAGGCCAGCTTCAGAAGCTGGGAGCTGAACAGTAACAGATGCTGCTTGTCCCTGAGCCATGCCTGTGCTCCCTCTCAAAAAGGGAGGTGAAATCCCAGCTTCCTCCTACCTCTTCATCTGAAACTGAGCTGTCTGAAGCCACATCAGACCACTTCATACTCTGGACAAGACCCTTCCCTGACAGAACAAGCCTTTGCATGCTTCTTAAGCCTTTGCATGCTTCTTACTCAAAATGAGAAATTGCTGCAAATTAACAAATGCTCTTTTAATGTACATAGGTATATGCAAGATGTCTGTGAGGTTAGCTGTACATATTCAGCCATGAATTAGAGTTCCTTTTATAATCAAACACCAGCATGAGTTTGGATTTGCTGCCAGTTATCTTTTCAGGGCTTGATAACGTTTTGAAATCAGCCATTTGTGACCAGAAGGATCAGGGGAAGGATTGTTCCCTTGTACTCAGCACTTGGGAGGCCACAGTTTGAGTACTGGGTTCAGTTTTGGAGCCTTCACTAGAAGACATGAGGTTTTGAAGTGGAACCTGAGAAGAGTAGCAAAGTTGGTGAAGGGTATGGGGAACAGGCTTGAGAGGAGCAGCTGAGGGAACTGGGGTTGTTCAGTGTGGAGAAAAGGGGGCTGAGGGAGAGCTTCTGGCTCTCTACAACTCCCTAAAAGGAGGTTGGAGCCACGTGGGCATCAGTCTCTTCTCCATAGTAGCAAGTGATAGGAGAAGAAATGGCCTCAAGTTGCACCAGGCAAGGCTTAGGTTGGATATGAGAAAAAGCTTCTTGACTGAAAGAGTTCTCAAAGACCAGAACAAGCTCCTACCTACCAGTGAGGTAGTTGAATCCCCATCCCTGAAGGTGTTTCAAAGAGGCAGAGATGTGTACTGAGGGCCATGGTTTAGCACCAGACATAGTAAAGTCAGATAAGGACTTGATGATTTTACAGGTCTTTTCCAACCAAAACAATTCTGTGATTCTGTTTAATATGCATCACTTTAAAATGTGCATTTGTTCTCTGCCATGTAGACCCTTAAAAGAACTAGTGCTGTTTAACATCTATTGCTGATAATAGTATCAACTAACCCTTCCACAGTGCTTTTCATCTAGAAGCCTCTTTGCAAGGAGGTTATGCTCTCATATTCTTGCCACAGATCTGGCAACTGAGATCCAGAAGAATTCAGTGATTTGTCCTTTGATAAGTTGGACAAAGAATGACAAAAAGGTATCTGGACCTCTCAAACAGAAGTTCTCTTTCTGGTTCACTCTCATAATCACTGTTTACTTGCTTCTTTGTGCTCTCTTTATCCCCTGTACAGGTTTGGTCAAACTATTTTTGCCAGGCTTACACATTCTAGCGGGACTAAACTTCTCACTTTTCATAGACTGATGTATTATCAGCCTCCCTCTCAATACAACAGGGAAGGGTCTACACTTAACACCACCATACATCAAGAGTTCTTTGCTCCTTAAGTAGCAGGAAGGGCTTGAGCATACTGAAAGAAACATCTTGCTCTGTGTATGCTTACTTAATTCCCCCTACTTTCATTTTGCACGTGAATTGATAAAACCTCAAGGGTATTACTAGAAACCCTTGCACAGAGGTTCTTCAGCCTGTACTGTGCTCAACAGCAACTAAAACGTTCATCCCTCAGAATGCATTTTCCCAGTAGCTCCCTAACTGCCTTTGGCACCTGAAAAATCGACAAGCTGGCACGGTTCCTCGCGAGCTTGTGGCATTTGTTGGTGAGACCAAGAGAAATTATTGCAACACTCTTTGCCCTATTAGAAGCAGCATCCGAGAATCCAATCAGCCAGCTGGGCAGTTTCAGAGGTCTCTTCTTCCTTATCAGTTGACTTCATGCTGCTACTGGCAGTAACAAAAAGCAGAAGTCTACGTGGCCCAAGAAAGGCAGAACAATATAAAACCATGGCAAGTAATCAAGCAACAGCAAGCTGTTCCCTCCTGATAACCCTGGGTGTTGGAAATTATTAGACTTAATTAAATGAAAAATAAAACCATTTTGTGTGTGGAGCTTGCCTTTGTGAAAGGTTACAGTGTTTTGAAACTTCATAGCACTTGATTGGGACGAGATTAAGACTTGGCCACTGCAATGAGGTAGAGCAACACTTAACTGTGTGTTCAAGCAGAAGCCTCCGCCAAGTGCAAACTGGAGGTGCCTTGCATTACAAATAATTGCAGCTGGGAAAAGTGCTTCAGTGGAAATAGTGACTTCTTTCTTTTTTTTTTTTCTTCCTAGAGATCATCTTCTATCATCAAACTAGCTATTGATCCAAGAAGTTTAGCAATGAAAACCTGATTGGGCATTTCTCTCGGTGGCACTTTGTTGTAGTTGCTCTTAAGCCGCTCAGATTCATACAGAATCCCAAGTTCTGTTCATTCGGCACCACTGCAAGTTTTCCAGCACCCACAAATCCCTGGCAGTGAAACTCAATTTGTAGAGTCCTAGTCCACAATTAACTGTGTTTGAACTGGCCACAAAATAGGCAAGTTCTGATATGTGTTTGCTGAGAGCCATATTCAGTAGCATTCTCCAGTAACTGACACATCCTATCTGCTCTCTCCTCACTCTCTCTTACCTTGATCTCCAACTCTTTCCCAAGCAGTGTTCATATGAATTCTCTTACATTATCTTCTTCACAGTCACTCACTAGTTTGCTGGGACTGCCAGCCCCTTCCACTCCAGATTCCTCAGATCCTGTCTTTTTTTTCTTCAGTTCTAGTTGTCTGTACTTCCACATCCCGTCAAAAGGTTATAAACCTTTATTGCAGTCTCTTCTTCCATTCCCAAATTAGGGAAAATATAGAATCATAGAATGGTCTGCATTGGAAGGGGCCTCCAAAGGTCATCTAGTCCAACCCCCTCTGCAGTAAGCAGAGGCATCCTCAACTAGATCAGGCTGCCCAGATCCCTGTCTAGCCTCACCTTGAATATCTGTAGGGATGGGGCCTCACTACCTCCCTGGGCAACCTGTTCCAGTGTTCCACTACCCTCATGGTTCCCCAAGCTCAGCTCGGTGAGCAATGCAGCAGTTTGCCTCTTTTTCAAACCCATCAATACTCTAAAACTGCTTCATGTCACACTCATCCCACAGACTTCATGGGATTGTTCCATATTTACAGGACCAACTGAGTGACCTCTGCCAGCTGCAGTCAGAGCAAACTGCTCTTCCCTTGTTCACCACCCATTCACACCAGAGCACAAAATAGACTTTGGCACTTCCTGCTGTGGACACCTGCTCTACATAACCACAATGCTTCCAACAGAGATGTCTTGGCTTCTTGTTCATTTTCCACAGTGATAATTTTGTTTGCCAGCCAGAAGGGAGGAGATCAGTCAGTGAAAGCGTGGGTTTTCAGATTCCAGGTTTACATAAGTATTAGTCTCTATATCTCTAAACTGGGCAGAATCTTTTTATCACTGGAAAATGTGAAATGGAGCAGTCCTGCTGCCAGCCTCAGTATTTTTTGTAGACATGGCTGTGGGGTGTGGCTTAATGGCCACGGTGATGTTGGGGTGATGGTTGGACTCAATGATCTTTAAGGTCTTTTCCAACAAAAACCTTTCTATGCTTCTATGACTTAAGGCTCTCAGAACTATTTACACAATCTCTAATTTTAGATCACAAGTACAAAAAAACTTACTGAAGTACTGGTGTTTGGGGGTTGAAATGCACAGACCTGGAGGTAAAATACATTTCCCAGTTTAGGCTGTTTTTTTCAGTTCTATTTTGAACCTTCTAGTAGCCTGCCTGAGTAGCAACTAGACAACACAGAAGCAGGTAATCAGGAACTGCAATCAAATGAGGAAAGCTTTACAGAAGACTGAATTTGGCAGGAAGAATTTTTTCATTTTCCTCTTGACCACTAGAGCAGCATGAATTCTTAATGTGAAATGCCATCCATGTTTCAAACGTCACCTTGCCACAATGCAGTATGTAAAAAGAAGTCTCTGCCAAATGTGTTTAGCCCCAGATTGGACAGAGATTAAAAAGAAAACCCATTGCTCCAGTGGTGGGAATTTCAAACACCCTTGGGGGTACAATCTTTGCAGGAAGCTTAGAGAAAATATCTCAAAACTCAGCTTCCATCACTATCTCACAGCATCACTCAGCAAACCTCAACTATCTCCTCCAGGCAGGGTGAAAGAATTGGTAAATCCTGTGCAGAAGTAAATAGTCCCTTTCAGATAATATTTGTTTTATAAAAATGAAGCAGAGTAGAGAGAGAGCTCTAACAAAATCTATGATACTGAAAAACAGATTCTGATTTCCCCATGAACTGTTTCTAAAGATGAGCCTTGAGGCCTTCTCTCTTCTAAACTAGCCAGCTGAGATTGGGTTGCTACCCACAGTATCTCAGGGAAGGACTTCATTCTCAGAAGAGATTGAGAAGTAATTGTTCCAGTGGAGAACTACCAATCTCTGATGCCAGTTTGTCCTCCCTTCTTCCTGAGAGCTTCTACAATTGCTGAAATCTGGTCAGCCAACCTCAGAGCAGTGGTGTAACCTGAGCCCATGGGGTATTTGACCTTTCCCATCACAAAACACCAAAGGTATTTCAGCCACTGTGTAACCATGTTTTAGGAAGGCTGAGGATGAGAAGGAAAACATCCTGTATACAAAGTGCCAGCCTCTGACAGAAGGACAGACTGGACAACAGGAAAAGACAAATCCTTTAGCCACCATGGTGAAGTGTGACAAAGACTATAAATCAGAGACTATGCATAGTCCAGAAAGGAAGCTGACATTTCTTGATTGAGAAATATCTTCTAGACTTAGACACCCAAACTGTTTATCTGGAACAGAAACAGCATCATCTTTTATTTTACAATACCCCTGGAGAGGGGGAAGTGTGTACCACTTTCCCCTTTAAAAACCACAGCTCTGTCCTGCTGTAAATCCCTGACACTGGGGGTCTTAGTGTTCTTGATCCCTGAGTGAGCAACTCAGTGGATCTCCACTGTGTGATAAAATCCAGAGACCTACCTCTCTTCTTATTTTTCCCCTAGAGATCCCTGCCCAACGCACTGACTCTGGCGAGCCAACATCTCAGAGTGCTTTCTGTGTCTATTTTTGGAGTCCAGACCTGGACGTGTCCCTTTGTACCTCAGCTGTCACTTTGCTGAGAGATAAGAATGTTTTCACTCTGTTCCTTGTTTTTTAAATGTCAGCTCTTTAGATCAGACACATCCCTTACTCTGTGCATAAATCGATAGAGCAGAGAGGGATGGGAGCTCTAAGGACAGCAGAAATGGCATTAAATGACACACCCGTGCAGAATGTTTTCATAATTGCTCTTGTTGGAATACAAATGTCTGAACTTCTTTCTGCTGCTATAGACTAGCTGCAATAAAAGCTCTTGACTGTTTAAACAGAATCATAGAAGCCTTTGGTTTGAAAAGACCATAAAGATCATCAGACCCAACCATAACTGAAGTCTGCCAAGTCTGGTGCTAAACTATGGCCCTTGCACCACATCTCTGCAGCTTTTAAACAGCTCCAGGGATGGGGATTCAACCCCTCCCTGGGACTCTATTCCCGAGTTTGAGACCCTTTCAGTGAAGAAGTTTCTTCTCGTATCACTCTAAACCTCCTCTGGTGCAAACTGACATGGCTCACTGAGAACTGATACAGTTTAGAATACAGAAGCAGAGTGGGATGAGTACTCAGACTCAGAGAGTCAGCTTCTGCACATGCAGATTAAATCATTTAAAAAATGCCACTGCTGGCAACATCAAGGCCTCATCATAACTGCAGCTGTTTATAATGGGATATTAAGCTTTAGTTAGGAACTGTCTCAGGCTGCATAAACCACCAGTAATGGACACAATAATAAGATTCTTGCAGATTACTTGCTTGTAGCAAACAGGAGGCTGCTCCCAATTTTGCTTTGCAAGGCAATTCCACAGTTTGTGGTGGGATGGGTTGAAAAGGAACAGGACTCCAACTAGCACTAATGAGTGTGGCTCCAGTAGGTGTTAATTAGTAGGGGAAGCAGTGGGATAAAGCTTTAGCTTTGGTAAACTAGCAGACCTCTGCCAAAATAGTTAGGTGACAACTATGAACTGCTTTTACTCCACGCAGTCAGTTTCTCAGCCCTGCTGAGACATTTGGGTCCTGTTAGTAGAACTGGGAAAGATAAATGGAGATCCATTCTTATTTGTAGGGACTGAAACCTGTTAGAGTTTGTGCTGCTAGGGACTATCTGCTCCCTGGAGAAAGAGAAATGCACATGATTTTGAGCAGGTGAAATGGACATTTGACCTTACAGTGCTGATCCAAAGTGACTACCTCCAGAGTCAAGGCATTTCTGGATGTAGCCATCCACCTTGACTATACTGGTTAACAGATAAGGAGCTGTAAAAGAGCAGTGTCGTGCAGTTATGCTTCCTAGACCACAGTCACCTGGTGGAGAGAGGGCCCAGTACTATCCTCTGCCATCTGCTTACAGACCCAACACTCACAAGGTCCATGTGTACAGCCCAGCCAGGAAGGACAGTGGCTGGTCAGTGGTTATGTGTCACCTCACATGAGCAGAGTGGGATCTGTGAGCTGCCTAGGGCAAGATTCGATAATTTGGTCTGCAGCCACGATGTCACTTAGCAAACCTCACCTGATTAAGCAAGCAATTAGCACTTTTTTTTTTTCCCCCTCATGGCTTTTGTGCTTCAGAAAGTGTAGTTCTTGTCTTACTTGTGTTTTCTCCCCATAGAAATTGGAGTTCATTACCCATAGGCAGAGGTGGGGCGTGTGTCACTCCAGATAATGCCCACTGCAGTAAATCTGGTTGGTCTAGTCCTGAGACTGCTTTCAGCTCTGTCACTTATGCCTGTTGCAGGACATTGGGAATGTTCTTCATCTCCCATTCCTTCACTGTTCCTTTCAAAGCATGCATCTTCTTTCTCTGGGCCATGAAAGAACTGAATCTTTCACTTCTTGCTTGCACAGATGAGCCTGTAAGTTAGAGTATTCCACAGCCCCATTTGGGTGGAACATGTTGCCTCTCTTCCACCACCTTGATCTTCCAACAAGTGCTTACAAGAAAATACTGCTCAACTGAGGACAGAAGTAAACCACACCATGGTTTTGACCTACAGCACATAACAGATACTGCTGCCATGGCAAATGCTGATTTTACAAAGAAATTCAGAAGGTCTGTGACTCCTTAGTTGCTGGACAACTTCTGCTTGGAATCCTTGACCTCACTGCTCTCTCAGAACTGTTTGTTTGGTTAACAAAGAGTAAAACATTCCTATCCAATAATTTTCCTTCATTACCAGAAACCCAGTTGTTCTTTCTAATATCCTTCCACTTTCAAGCTGAGGAATCTTGCAGCCAAATGCATTTGGCTACAACTGCTGCACAGGCATACAACCCTAGATAGCTAAAATGTTTTTTTAAACATTGATTTATTTTTCCCCCCTCAGGCAATATTGTTATGTCCACTTTCTAATCTTTAATTGGATGTTAGTTAGTTAGCACACTGCTAACTTGGCTCACTATCCATTTAATTCTGGCTTGACTGCTGATAATTATACCATCTGACATAGGATAGCTGAGAAACTTGGAGCAACAGGATGCTGAGACACATTGTCCATTCAGATAGATCATGCTGAGTGCTACAAGGACGTACTTACCGTGGTCCAACCAACTTGCTGACCCAGGTCTGTAAAATACAGTGTAATGATGGAGGAAACAGCAAGGCTTTGAATGTTAATGGCATCCTTCAAATAGGGCCCATCTGTAATGAAAAGGGAAAAAAAAAAAGAGGGAAGAGGCATATTGGGTCACAACTACCCCATGAATGCTCCAGCTGCCCAGCAGAGAAAGACCTGGGAGTGTTAGACTCATGGAATTGTTAGGGTTGGAAGGGACTTCAAGGATCATCTAGTTCCAACCCCCCTGCCGTGGGTAGGAACACCTCACACTAGGTCAGGTTGCTCAGAGCCACATCCAGCCTGGCCATCCAGGGATGAGGCTTCTACCCACCTCCCTGGGCAACCTGTTCCAGTGTCTCACCACCCTCATGGTGGTGTTGATCAACAGCTGGCTGGAGTTGAGCCAGGATGTGGCTCAGGTGGCCAAGAAGGCCAAGAGCATTCTGACCTGGATCAGCAATAGTGTGACCAGAAGAACCAGGGAAGCAATTGTTCCCCTAGATTCAGCACTGAGGAGGCCACACCTCAAGTCCTATGCTCAGTTTCGGGCACCTCACCACAA
Organism: Colaptes auratus; assembly: GCA_015227895.2. Lineage (NCBI taxonomy): Eukaryota > Metazoa > Chordata > Aves > Piciformes > Picidae > Colaptes > Colaptes auratus. The sequence continues at coordinate 15,859,260 of CM037643.1, forward strand.
GAAAGACACTGAGATGTTGGAGTGGGTCCAGAGAAGGGCAACAAAGCTGGGGAAGGGCCTGGAGAGTAGGTCTGGTGAGGAGCAGCTGAGGGAACTGTCATTGTTTAGTGTGGAGAAAAGGAGGCTGAGGGAGACCTTCTAGCTCCCTACAACTCCCTGAAAGGAGGTTAATGCCAGGTGGAGTTGGTCTCTTCTCTCTAGTACAACTGATCAAATGAGAGGAAATCGCCTCAGGTTGCACCAGGGAGGGTTTAGGTTGGCTATGAGAAGAAACTTGTTGGCTGAAAACATTCTCACGGACGGCAACAGGCTCCCCAGGGAGGTGGTTGAATCCCCACCCCTGGATGGGTTTCAGAGTGGCAGAGATGTGTTTCTGAGGGCCATGGTTTAGCCCCAGACTTGGTATGGTTAGATAATGGTTTGGCTTGAAGATCTCAAAGGTCTTTTCCAACCAAAATACTTCTATGATTCTATGAGATGAGCAAGAGGCATCCTCTGGAAGGCTCAGCAAGAAGTGTGGGCTGCCCTGCTAATCGTCAAGGTGCAGGCCAAACTTGTGTTCTGATGTATTCAGAACTCTTGGGACTTATTGTCCAGGTTAGCAACTTAAAATATTTCTCTGAGAATATTTCCCTTGGGTTTTCACCAAAGCATGTGTCTGCCACTACCCTGGGCAGCAGTGCACACCAGCAGCTACACTGCAGTCTCTGCTAATCTAGACCGTTAGAGATGTGCCATGCAGTCACACTGACGATTTCACAGACCACCTTTTATTCTGCCTCGCAAGACTAATGGGAAAGCTGATGCCACACAGCATCCCTCTCACTGCTAGCTTTTGCTGAAGCCTTTGCATTCTCAGGCTCTTTTACAATAGAGGGCACCGCCGTGATGATTGCAACTTCTTGGGCAAAGAGCCACAGCTCCTTTGTAGGCTGTTGTACCCCAGCAGACCAGGTCTGACTGAGCGTTTTCACAGTATTCTGAGGCACCTGCTTCCAGCCCTGATGTCTTTACAGGCAGAGGCATAAAATGGCAGAATATGTTTCTCTCTTATTTACACAGGCAATGATCTGGATAGTAGAAAACCCCAACAGCCACTGGCATAGTGTGTTGTCATGGATGCAGCACTTCTTTTCTCTTTTACGTTTTACTTATTATCATAGAATCATAGAATGCTTTGGGTTGGAAGGAACCTTAAAGATCATCTAGTTGCAAACCCCCCACCATGGGCAGGAACACCTTCCACTAGACCAGGCTGCTCAAGGCTTTGTCCAGCCTGGCCTTGTCCCTTTCAATATATACTATTGACTCTTTAAGTCAGTCCAGATGCTAAATTCCACCAGGTGGTGAGCCCTTATTTTCTAGAGCTCTGGAATGCTGTGTGTCTACAAGTAAACTGCTGCACAGCCTGTGGCAGCCTTGTCTCCCACTGCTGCATCCACCAAGATCTGTTGTACTGGCACAGATAAAGAGGCTGCCTCCTGTAACCAGTTGTAGCTCCTGGTGAGGCTGTGAGCAAGTCTTAAAATAGATCATGCAGTGAATGAGGGAAGTGAGTGAATGGTTTTCAAGCTGCCTTGTCTTCACTACTTGATCATATACATGTTCTGAAATTATTTCATTCATTGGACATGGAAAAACAGTAGATTTCAATTTGATGGGCCAACACCAACCTCATGAAGCTCAACAAACCCAAGCACAAGGTCCTGCATGTGGGTCAGGGCAATTCCAAGCACATATACAGGCTGGGCAGAGAATGGATAGAGAGCAGTCTCAAGGAGAAGGACTTAGGGGTGCTGGGTGATGAGAAGCTCAGTGTGAGCCAGCAACATGCACTTGCAGCCTAGACACCAGCCATGTCCTGGGCTGCATCAAAAGCAGCATGGGCAGGAGGTCAAGGGAAGGGATTCTGCCCTTCTGCTCTGCTGAGACCCCACCTGGAGTAGAGTATCAAGCTCTGGAACCCCCAACACAAGAAGGACATGAACCTGTTAAAGAGCAGGTTCAGAGGAGGCCACGAAGATGATCAGAGTGATGGAGCTATGAAAACAGGCTGAGAGAGTTGGCGTTGTTCAGCCTGGAGAAGAGAAGGCTCCAGGGACACCTTAGAGCAGCCTTCCAGTCCTCCAGGAGAGCTGGAGAGGGACTTCTGACAAAGGCATAGAGTGACAGGATGAAGGACTTCAAACTGTAAGAAACTGTATTTAGATTAGGCATTAGGAGGAAATTCTTCCCTACGAGGTTGGTGAGGCACTGGCACAGATTGCCCAGAGAAGTTGTGAGGCTCAAATCTTGGAAGTGTTGAAAGACAGGTTGGATGAGACCTTGAGCAATCTGGTGTAGCAGGAGGTATCTCTGCCCATAGCAGGGGTTTGGAACTAAAAGATCTTTAAGGTCCCTTCCAACCCAAACCATTCTATGATTATGTGTTAATGGAAAAGCTAATAAGATAATAATTGATACCAGTTAATGACAGTGTTACCAGTTCACCCAATCACACGAATAGAGAGAGTAGTAGTGGTAGGAGAAGAAACTTGCTGGGGGATTAGTCAGGGTTAGTAATACATTAGGTGGCTTTATTCACCCACAGTGATACTTACTGCGTTCCAGTTGCAGGCCAACACGAGAAGGATACCACTGGGGACCTGTTAAAATCACAAAGCATGGCTGTTTATTTCCTGGTGGAGCACCTGAACTGCTCTTTCTGTTAGCAGCCATTTCAGCTGGTAGCTACAAAGGGGAGATTAAGAAAAAAATTTCTTTTGGTCTCAGGTGTACACCTCACACCCACATCAGAGCAGAAATCCTTTCTCCCCACTTGAGTATTGGAAGGGCCAATCTCAGTGCTGAGTGTTCATCAGTGCACCCAAATGAGCACGTGCATACCACTGGGAAGTATAAAAATGAATCTGTTTATTGCTGTATTTGCCCAAACTCCATTTTGAACGTGTCAGTCTTGCCCCTCCCTTCAATATGACACTAGTTCTACTTTCTGGTCCAAACAGCTTGCTCTTTTCCTCATTTAGGAGAATGAGATGTGCAGCTGGCACTGGTTCTTAGTCACGGATTAATAAGGCAAATAGACCACAAATAGAGAGGCTCTAAGGGAGCTAATACTGTGTTATATAGGATTTGTGATACCTATCAACTAAAGCATCTTCCCTAGAAGCAGATTGTTGAGTGCTCTAGTTTAAAGGTTGCTCCTAAATGAACAGTAGCAGTTGGCTATTGTTATTAGATGCCCCTTGGTGATTTTGGACTGCGACCTTGTCAGGTTGTTAACACAGTTCCAGATCTCCAGCTGGATTTGTTTCTCTCAGTGTCAGGGCAAGTGGGCACCGGGCTCAGAAAGACTGCAGAAGGGATTGTGGCTGTTCACATTGGTGACTTGCCCAGCTTGTTGTGGGGCCTGTATGAAGAGCTGGTGCCTCTACAGCTGTGCTGGCTGAATGGACATCATAAAAGCCTAGAATGGTTTGGAAGGGATGTTAAAGATCATCTACTTCCAACTCCCCTCCTCTGCCATGGGCAGAGACTTGTTCCACTACACCAGGTTGCTCAAGGCTCCATCCAACCTGGCTTCCAACACTTCCTGAGCTGCAGCCTCCACAACTCATCTGGGCAACCTGTTCCAGTGCCTCATCACCCTCATGGGGAAGAATTGCCTCCTAATGTCTAATCTCAATCCAGCTTCTTCCACTTTGAAGCCATTATCCCTCATCCTGTCACTCCATGGCTTTGTCCAAAGTCCCTCACAATACACATTGTCCAGTTCTGGGCCCCTCAGTTTAGGAAAGATGTTGCATGGCTGCAATGTCCAGAAGAAGGGCAACAAAGCTGGGAGAGGTCTGGAGCACAAGCCTTGTGAGGAGAAGCTGAAGGAGCTGGGGTTGTTTAGCCTGGCGAAGAGGAGGCTCAGGAGACCTTTGTGCCATCTACAGCTACCTGAAGGGAGGTTGTAGCCAGGTGGGGGTTGGTCTCTTCTCCCAGGCAACCTGTGACAGAATGAGAGGACACAGTCTCAAGCTGCACCAAGGGAGGTTCAGGCTGGATGTCAGGAAGAAATTCTTCACAGAAAGAGTGCTTGGCCATTGGAATGGGCTGCCCAGGGAGGCGGTGGAGTCACCATAAGGGGAGGTGTTTAAAAAGAGACTGGATGAGGCACTTGGTTTAGTTGATTAGATAGTGTTGGGTGATAGGTTGACTCAATGATCTCAAAGGTCTTTTCCAACCTGGTTAATTCTGTATTCTGTATAAGCACTCCTTTGCACCACAAAGACCTGGTATTTGCTTAACCCATGCACACATCAGTTTGCTGGTGAAGGTTTTTAGAGCTGACCTGCAGCAGCTTGGGAGACCTTATGTTAGCCCTGGTGTTAACTGGGATGTAGAGTTAGGAATATCTGGCAGAGGAAGTGAGGGAAAGGGTACACCATCACCACCCCAGACATTTCCACCACATTTGTCATTATTTCCTTTGTCACCCTCAGAATAGTTGATAGCCTGAGACCATTGACCTAACATCACCATGTACATTAAACCATGTCCCAGAGTGTCCAGGGATGGTGACACCACCACCTCCCTGGGCAGTTTTTGCCAATGCCTGATCACTCTTGCAGCAAAGAAAATTTTCCTGATATCCATCTAATCCTCCCCTGCTGCAACTTGAGGCCATTGCCTCTCATTCTTTCACTTGAAACTAGGGAGAATCTTACAGGACTTGAAAGTTAGCCCTTCTCGAGCAGGAGCCTGGCCCAGATGGCTGCTTCTACCTGAACTGTATTTCACGATGATGATGAGAGCTTGTTCACCCCACCAGCTGCCAGCTCGAGGGGAAGGGGAACTGTGCACAGAGTGCACTGCACTCACTGTGCAGTGGCACCCAGCAGACTCTCATTTCAAAAGCACTTGGTCTGAGCTTTGTTGGCAAGAACAGACATTAGATGAACCCTGTGAACCAAGGCTAATAGCAGGAGGTGAGACATCCATCAAGCAAGTTGCAAACATGTTTTTCAAGTACCACCAACAATCTGTGGCTATTAAGCTAACAGAAAGGAAGACTGGGAAAGAGCAGCTGTTAGACTTGTCAAGGCAGAGATGATTTGCTCCAGGACAGCAGATATCAATAGTTATTTGGAACCCAATAAGCAATGTACTTGTGTTAAATGGAATCTTCCCCCAGCACCTCCCCCTCATATTCCAGTATGTTTCAATAAATGCCAATTTACCTGATCCTCTGGCAATGCTTTTTTAGGTATGGCTCATCATCTCCTCTCCACAAGGGCAAGCAGAGGTTGTGCGTTTGAGCACATCATCCCCATTGCCAGTCCTTCAGCCTCAGTGCACCATCACACTCAAGATTTAGACTGATGGGAATGAGCCTTTGCCACTGCTTCGCTGCAGTGACCTTCTTATCACACTACTGGGCCTTTCTGGTTTCCAGACCAGGCTTAGGATGGTGTGTGTATTTTCCTGGAGGGACCTGTGCCTCTGTTAGGATGTTCCTTCTCGGATCAAGGGACAGACATGGGCCATGCACACTAGCTGATGTCATTGGAAATGCTGTGCAAATAGAGTGGGGGACAAAGTCTAAACACATCTGTTTGCAAGCACATTGGTTGGGAAGTCAGCATGAGAGTTTCCTACTTGAAATCTTTTACTTGCAGCAGAATTTCGCAAGGCTGTTCCCAGTCTTAGGTGCTTGAGGACCTAATACAACTGCCCTGCAAGAAGATGGAGAGAAACTGCTTACGAAGGCCTGTAGGGATAGGACAAGGGCAATGGCATCAAACTAGAGAAGAGCAGATTTAGATTAGTAGATAAGTGTTTTACCATGAGGGTGAGAAACACTGGAACAGGTTGCCCAGGGAGTGGTCGGGGCCCCATCCCTGGAGGCTCAACATAGCTATAGGCAGCCTGATCTAGTTGAGGATGCTTCTTACTGCAGGGGGTTTTGGGTGTTGGCTTTCGGAGGTCCCTTCCAACCAAACCATTAAAAAAAAGGGTCCTGCAACCCCAACCTCGCTGTATTCCTCTGGAGGTCTGACTGGTCTGCTCTCCCAGCCTGATGAGACTTATTTCAGAGAGAGGAAGCCCTACATATTCCTGGGCATCAGAGATTTGCCAGCTCACCACTTGTGCCTTCTTCCTCACTGAGTACTTACCACAGGGATCTTCAGGAGCTGACACTAGGGCCCTCTAGATTTTTGCCTGGCAATTCAGGAAGCCATTCCAGTCCAGCCTGGCTCTGGCAAACACACATTCATGTCATCTCTGGGAGGAGAGCTCTTCTTTCGTCTCAATAGTGAAAAAAGCCAAAAACACAGTGACTATATCATCTCTTCGCTCTTAGCTCTTGCTACTGCCTGTCAGAATAAAGGGCTTGAAGACTCTCCTGGATGCTTAGAGACAAATCATCTTCATCTGCCATCAGCAGGAGTTCAGAGCTGCATGTGGAGAGTGCATGCTCCCAGAGTAGACAGAGACACAGCTCCAGCTGTGTGCAGCACTCCAAGGCTCCCTGCACTGCCACACCTGGCAAAGCTCCACTTGAAGGGCTTCTCTTTTCCAGGGCAGTTTTTTCAGTAAGGTTCACTTCCCAGTTTATTCTTATTAGCACTTCCCACTGGTGCCTCCTGGGGAGGTTTATGGCAATCCAAGAATATGAATGAGTGAAGTTTTATCTTCTCACTCCTGTAGTAATTAATAGTAGTTTGTTGTTATTACTTTTATTATTGTTGTTATCGTTGTTGTTGTTGTTGCTATTATTGATGTTATTATTATTATTTACTTTCTGACATTGTGCTGGTGAATCAGAGCTCAGCCATGTGGCACATGGTAAGTCACAGTCCCTGTGCATTCCTTGTGATCAGCTCCCTCATGCAGGTTGTAAAATAACATATCCAACAGATTTTGATTTGAAAAAGTAGGTAGCAGAAAAGAAGTCTGGCCATCATGGTTCAAACCACAGGTTTATTTAGCCAATAGTATACCCTCTGATACTGGTTCCTCCATCCCATCTGTTGGATTTTAGTATTTCTGCACAACAGCCTTGGTTCCTCTTTGCAGCGTTTGGGTAGCTACTGGTCTAAACTGTCTTCTTGGTTTTCTATAGTTTATTTGGTTGTTTCTACCCTCCCAACTCTCTTCTTCTCTTGAAGGTCGTTTGTCTCAATCTTTAATACATCACCCACTGCATGCACATAGACACATGCAACCTTTGCCCCTTCCTCAGCTGAAAGGTCATTCACAACTCCTTGATTTTGAGTGGCATCCTCACTGAGCAATGCAATGAAAGATGTCCCTGCCCATGGCAGGGGGGCTGGGCTACATAATCTGTGACCATTCCTTCCAACCCAAACTGTTCTACAATTCCACAATTCTCTCTGTTGTGATTCAAACAATATCCCTCCTGTGTGCACAAGTTTCCTGTAGTCTGGAAGGGTAAGTGATTCATGATGAGTCTTAAGCCTTTTACCTTCATCTCTTTTCTCTGTCAGGAATCTGTTCCAACTTTGGGGGAAAAAAATCCATCCTTTAATGCAAAGACAAAACATTTTGGTGCTAGTACAGAATCACCAAGGCTGGAAGAGACCTCAAGCCTTTGAAGCCTTGTAATTTTTTTTTCAGCAGAGGATGGTATTTTCTTGGAAAATGACTCAATGTTTACTTTTAATAACCTATTTTTATAAAGTGCACATGAGGGAGAAAATCTTTCATTCAGGGGGGCGAGTTTCTTGTTGCACCTAGCAGTACTTAAAAACTATGATCAAACATAAGCAAACTGGCTGGGTATATAAAACTGACAGGCACTTTAATCTGACTATACCCACTAGGAAACCACACATTAACACTGGATATAAAATCAGATGCAATGCTCCTAAACCACCAACAAATGATGCCACTAACCACCAACAAATGCTTGCTAAAATGACAGTCTTGGTGCTCTGTCCAGCTGCCAGTGCCTCTATGCAAAGATGCACAGAAACCCAAGTTCTACTGGTCCTGTTGCTCACACAGTTTGATTTTTCACTGCATTTCAACAATTCTAGTAAACTAATTGACTGCCAGACAGGAAGTAAGGACAGTTTTAAAAGCTCATGTGCAGTTTTTAAAACTGTCTCTGTCCACACAATTCAAACTGACCTTAAAGTGTGCTCCACCACTCGCAATCAGAGGTTCACAAAATGGTAGGAGCTGAAAAGGACTTCTGGAGATCCTCTAGTCCAGTCCCCCTGCTAAAGAAGGGTTAGCTAAATCAGACTGCACAGGTTCACATCCAGGTGAGTTTTGAAACTCTCAAGGAGACTCCACAACTCCTCTGGGCAGCCTCTTCTGGTGATATGTCACTCTCAAAGTAACAAAGTTTCTTCTTATTCAAGTGAAACCTCCTGTGTTGTAGTTTGTGTCCACTGCCCCTCATCCAATCACTGGGCACCAATGATAAGTGTCCAGCCCCATGTTTCTGACCTCCACCCTTCAGATACTGACCAGCATTGTTAAGAGCACCTCTCAGTATTCTCTTGTCCAGGCCACAGGTCTCTCAGGCTCTTCTTGTAAAAAAGATGCTCCAGTCCCCTCACCACCTTCATGGCCCTCCCTTGGACTCTCTCCAGTAGTTCCCTGTCCCTTGTGAACTGGGAAGCCCAGAAGTACACACAGTACTCCAGGGACAGCCGCACCAGGGCAGAGTAAAGGGGAGGAGAACCTCCCTTGAGCTGCTGGCCACACTTAATGCCCTTAAATATCACAAGTGTTTTGAAAATTTAACACATGAGAACCTACATACTAGGTACTTGCCAGTAGTTATGAAATTGAAGGGGCCAGTCTGGTTTTTACTAAATGTCATAAAGAACCTTCCAGAGAGGTTCTGTAGCAAGCTAGACAATCAACAGCTGTTTCCCACGAAGTATTTATGAAGCTATGCCAACCTGCACGAGAGCAAAGGTGGAACAGATGAAGACTTCCCTTGCTGGGAATTCATTGTGTTCCTTTGAGCACAGCCCTGCAGCAGCTAATTCCACTGGGGAGTGAGGAGGGTAAGAAATGCAAATCAGAGCTGACAGACACAGTTTGGTGATAATTAGCAGACTGACTTTCCATGATCAGCTAATTTTATTATCAGTTTAAATTGTTTGCTTCACATTGTATTTCACCACCATGCATCTCTAATAACAAATAGCCTTAATAATTACAAGCCGTACCTGCTGTGATACAAAGAGCATGATAGGAACAGCAAATTACTATAATCCAATCAGCACACCATCTTGGTGAAATTTGCAGCAATACAGAAATTCTGCAGACCACTGCAGTACAAATATCCCTCAGATGGTCACAAAAGGTTGCATGTTAGCTGAGATAGCCAGGGAACCCCCCTGTGAATGGAGCGGGCTGAAGTGCATTCCCCACCCTAACCACAGGTACCACTAGTATCTATGGAGCAATAGGAAGATTGCTAAGGAAGAGTCACAGATCAATTATGTGAGGAATGGTAGTTTGTGCATAATATCATAGAGCCATAGAGTAGCTTGGTTGGAAAAGACTTTGAAGATCGTTGAATCCAACTATTATCTAACTCAACCAAGGCTGATGCTAAGTCGTGCCCTCAGCACCACATCTCTGTGTCTTTGAAACACCTCCAGGGATGGGGATCTACCACCTCCATGGGCATCCTGTGGCAGTCTTTGAGAACCCTTTCAATCAACAAGTTTCTTCTAATGTCAACCCAAGCCTCACTTGATACAACTTGAGGCCATTTCCTCTCCTCCTATGTGGAGAAGAGACCACACCCACCTGGCTCAAACCTCCTTCCAGGAGTTGTAGACAGCAGGACGGTCTCCCCTCAGCCTGCTTTTCTCCAGATTAAACAACCCAGTTCTCTCAGCTGCTCCTCACAAGACCTGTTCCTCACAAGACCTGTTCCTCACAACTTTCCTCACAAGACCTGTTCCTCACAGACCTGTTTCCTCACCATCCTGTTTCTCCAGACCTTCACCCTTTGTTGCCCTTCTCTGGGACCCACTTCAGCACCTCAATGTCCTTCTTGGAGTGAGGGGTCCCACAAACTGATTATCTGAAAACTTGCTGAGTCTTTCCTTGACAAGTAAATGCTGAACAGATACAGATGTTCCATGACCACAGCCTTAAACATCAGTGGTCATAAATGTTTCTCTTGGTCGCAGCAGGCAGTTTTAAGCATTCTCAGGCATACTTCTGAGTAAACAGGAATAAATAGAGCCATCACCATGCTGCAGTTACAGCCTTTGCTGGAGGAAAGTTTGGACACTCTTGCTTCAGTGAGCTGACAACAGTAAAGCAGATGCTGAAATGACTTGAAGCTGTTGCTTTCTGCTTTTATTGGGAAGGAAAGACTGTGGAATTTATTGTGCCAACATTGCCACCTGAGTGATTTCTGAGCATGATAACAGGAAGCAACAGCATGCTAAGGAACACAGTGAAACTAAGCTGGGCCACAAGACTGAGAAAGTGTTTGAAGCTGTTACTTACTGTGCTTGCCTTCACTGTATTAAATGACAGTCACTGACTACCATACTCTGAAGGACCAAGCTTTGGCAAGCAAGGCCCCAGTGTCTTATTGCACACATGGCCCCACACAAAAGGCCCTCTTTGGCTGCTTTGACCCACTAAATGCCAGCACAATCACCTGGGTCTTTTCAGTGCTAGTGCAGGGGAATAGCCTTGGCCAGGTCCAACTCTACTGACCTAGCACCATACCGAGCTCCTGAACCCAGCTGGGCTTCCAAGAGCCAGGCCACCACTGCACACTGCTTCCACCCTGCCTAAATCTGTAGGGCACAGGCTGGCCTAGTGAAGAGTGGGTCTGGGATCATTCAAGTAGGCCATGTCTTCATTGTAGCAAAACCTTGATCTGGTTTTATCAAATATTTAAAGGGGAGAGCAAGGTTTGGAGCACCTTGCTCCAACCTCCTTTTGGGGTATTGTAGAGGGTGAGAAGTCTCCCTTAGCTGGCCATGTAGTTGTTCCCATTGGCCTTAACTCTTGAACATCTGTAAACATCCATTCTTCCTACATAAAGCCATGTAGCTGTCCCCTGGATCTCTACTGAAGTTCCACAGAGCCTGATCCAGAAGGTTATTCAGATCATACTTAATATCTCTATGCCTCCAGCTTCTCCTTCAGGGTCAGAATCTTGCTTTTCTTGCCTAGATCTGTCAACCAGCATAGTCCTGTCCATACTTGGTTCCTGAGAGCAGTTAATCTTCTGTGACTGTGTCTAGATGTGGAATTCCAGCCTAAGAGACTCTATAATAGAATAGAATTAACCAGTTTGGAAAAGACCTTTGAGATCATCAAGTCCAATCTATCACCCAATAGCATCTAATCAACTAAACCATGGCACCAAGTGCCCCATCCAGTCTCTTTTTTAAACACCTCCCATGATGGTGACTCCACCACCTCCCTGGGCACCCCATTCCATGGCAAATCACTCTTTCTGTGAAGAACTTCTTCCTAACCTCCAGCCTACCTCCCCTGGTGCAGCTTGAGACTGTGTCCTCTCGTTCTGTCACAGGTTGCCTGGCAGTACCTTGGATACAAATTCATCTGACTGTATTTTCATTGCAAAAATAAAACCCAACAAAAACCCCTGATATAAATGCCTGAACTCCTTGAGGAACAGGAAGCTCCTCCCCCTCCACCTCTATGTTCCCTGAGAAAACAAAATAAAAACGGCTTTAGCTCTATTCTGATCAGGCAATAATGGACAAATTTCTTAAGAGTCAGCATAGTTTTCTTAATGAAGATCGATAGTTATTAGTGGTAAACAGAAATTATTTGTCATTTAGAGGTCAATTTATGTCACTAGCAGATGAAGAGTTTCAATTTTCTTTCTGAGCAAGCAGCTGTGTAAATTCAGACAAGCAAAAAAAAAAGGCACAGAAACTAAAGCAAAGAGGTGTCCAGATTAGTTGTGTGTTTTCCATGGTTTGCTACATTGTTCCTACTTTCCCCTTCCACAAGAATAATAATAAATAAACGAGGGAAAGGAAAAGCCAGCCCTGTGCATTTCATTCACCATGTAGCCTGCTGCAGAAAGTATAATTAATTTTGATCTTTCTGGGTGGATTTGCATTTAAATGAATGTGCGTGGGGAGGGGAAGGGAATGAGGCTCACCATTTATTTGATTAATACCAACCACAGAGCAGAATATGAGAAACAGGAAAATAGATGCTCTGACAAGACTGGAGCTTGAAGCACCATTCCCATAAGGGACTGCCCTTAACTCAAGGAGTGAGGAGTGCTGAACACATGGTGCTGCAGCAGTGTGACACACAGGGCTGGCTCCTCTTGAGCGGGCTCCATGCTGCCTTCACTGCCTGTGTGTCTGAACACATTGCAGCAAGGTGGTGGTGGGCAGGCTGCTCAGCAAAGCTGGAAGTGATGATGCCCTGGTATTCAGCGCTGGGGAGGCTACACCTAGAGCTGTGGGTTCAGGTTTGGGGCCTGCACTTCAAGAAAGACACTGAGGTGCTGGAGTGTGTCCAGAGAAGGGCAACAAAGCTGGTGAAGGGTCTGGAGAAAGGTCTGGGGAGGAGAGGCTGAGAGAACTGGGGCTGTTTAGTCTGGAGAAAAGGAGGCTGAGGGGAGACCTTATTGCTTTCTACAGCTCCCTGAAAGCAGGTTGGAGACAGGTGGGGGTTGCCTCCTCTCCTAGTAGCAAGTGATAGGAGGAGAGAAATGGTCTCAAGTGGCACCAGGAGGTTTAGACTGGATGTAAGGAACAATTTCTTTCCTGCAAGAGTGGTGAAGCATCGGACAGGATGCCCAGGGAGGTGGTTGAGTCACCATCCCTGGAGGTGTTCAAGTAAAGTGTGGGCATGGTACTTTGGACATAATTTAGTGGTGGTCTTGCACTGACTGTTGGACTTGATGATCTTGGAGGTCTTTTCCACCTTAATGATTATTCTATAATTCTGTGATACCACGATAGTGTGTTGGGTATCTTTTGACTAGGGACAGCAAGGGAGGACTGCACCCCTGTGATCCACTAAAATAGCCCTGAGTTTGCTTTGTGTTTGCAGGCAGTCACATTCTGGCTTTGAAATGCCAACACCAATTAGAGAGAGATGTATGATGCCAACTGAGGATCTGTATTCTGGCAGTGATCTTTTTCTTCGATTCTCCTGTCTCTTCAAGTTCAGGAAGGGTAACAAAGATAATTGTTGTCATATCAGGGGGATGTGAGCACTCCAGCAGGATGCTCTTCCTAAATGCAAACTCTATCAGTAAAGTCTTCATTCGAAGGGTAACCTGAACTTGAGAAACAGAGCATTAAGGAACATATATCTCCCAAACTAAATCTGTGTTTCAGAGACAAAAAATTACCCTTCCTGCTTCCATACCTTAAAATAGATTTTTTTTAAAACCACAGCTTCATGTTTGGTGGGTTATGGAATCAATTGCTGTCCATCCGAGTCCTTAACTGATGTGCCAGTAGCCATCCAGCCAAAGGTTTCATAGGCAGCAAAGCAGAGCATTTCAGCACAGGCACCTGGCCATCCTAGTGATGTCAGAAACACAAGCAGTAAGATATGAAGGCCTGCTTTAACATGTTGTTTCTTTTAAACCCTTTGCTCATGATCAGCCTCTGCCAGGTTCTGAGAGAACAAACAGTGCTGTGCGTCACAGTGTCACAGATATGCTGCGTTTCAGGACACCAGATAACACAGGTCATCATCTCTTTGCTTCAGAAACAGTTTGAGTACTGCCACACACCATCTGCCAAAGGACACTTAGGGAGCAGCTGTTCAGAGGGGCACAGAGCTGTTGAGGTAGCTGGTTTACTGACCTTTACTACCCTAGGGCAGGTTTGGAGCCCTCTTGACTCATGTTCCAGCACCAAACTGCAACCAGTTCTGGTGTTCTCATCATAAGAAGGACATGGAACTTTGGAGCAGTCCAGAGGAGGGCCACAAGGATAATCCAGGGCTGAGCACCTCTGCTATGAGGATCGGCTGA
>CM037643.1:15873758-15920720 GCA_015227895.2 Colaptes auratus
CCAGGAAAGGCCTCTTGGAGGCAGCACTGTCAGAGGCACAGAGCTACCTGGTGGAGTTGGTCTAAAGTATGCCACCAAAATGGTCGGGTTTGGTGCACCTGTGCTATGAGGACAGGCTGATGGAGGTGTGGTTGTTCAGCCTGGAGAAGAGGAGGCCTCTGGGAGACCTAATACCAACCTTCCAGTATCTGAAAGGGGCCTACAGCAAGGCTGGGGAGGGACTGTGTTAAAAATGCTGACAGACTGAGGAGCAACTGTTTCAACCTCAGAAGAGTAGATTTAGACTGGATGTTGGGTACAAGTTCTTTACTACGTGTGTCGAGCGACACTGGAACAGGTTGCCCAGGGAGGTGCTGAGGCCCACATCCTTGGAGATACTCTAGAAATGCACCAGAAATACAATTTACTCTCTGTGGTTTTATTTCCAAAACTTGGAACAGGATCACAATACTTGGTCAAATTAGGTTAGATATCTTAGAATCATAGAATCAGTAAGGTTGGAAAAGACCTCAGAGATCTCTCTAGTTAAGGATGCCCCTGCTTACTGGCAGAGGGGGCCGAGTGCTGTGCTGCCGGAGGCCAATAGCAAATGGCAGGGGCTGGAGACTCCCCACTGAGGGGTTGCTCCAGCCTCCGGGGCAGCCCCAGCCTTCTTCAGTAGGTTTGGGGGTTGGAGGGACACCGGAACCAAAGAATCACTGAGACTGCAGGAGATCACTGAGTCCCAACCATTAAATTAGCACTTCCAAGTCATCGTTTTATTTTACTGTTTTATTTTACTTGTTTTTTTTTCCACACACTTTTTTTTGCTTTCCTGTTATCAGGACATAAAGTTCCAAGGCAGGTCAGTTCCTTGTGCCTCATAAGGATTTTTTTCTTGTTGCCTGGTCCTCTTCCTAAGAAGACCTCTGGAGCTGGACTCTTTCAAACAAAGCTTCATTGGCTCAGCATCAGGAGGTCTTTCTGTCACAGAGCTTGGGCAGCCACATCATCGGGTGGGACATGGCCGGCATCCCGACGGAGCCCCCCAGCACCCATAAGGGAGCCCGGCTGCTTGCAGGGAACTACTCTTTGCAAGGAAGACAGTGCCCGCATCCGGCGATGTAGGCTGGGTTGCGAATGGTTTCCAGCAGATGGCACACTCCCCTGTCTCCTGCCTGGGGTGGCTGGGGCGAGGCAGCCCTTCAGGACCCTGGGCAGGGGCATCCCTCTCGCAACGGGCCCCAGCCAGCCGCGGCAGGGCAGCCTCCTCCCTCCTCACCCTCTCGGCTGCCTCTGCCCTGGTGCGGGTGGGTGCTGCTTCCCCGCCTGACCTTCCCCAGGCTGCTCTCGCCCAGCTCAGGGCTGGCTCTTGGCTTGCCCTGGGCAGGACTCGGTGCTCTGCCTTGTGCTGAGGCTGTCGTGGCCCAGCTCAGGCCCTGGCCCCGCCCCCCGGCCCGGCCCCGGCCCCGGCCGAGCGAGCAGTCTGAGAGCCAGGAGCCCGAGCCCCTCTGTCCTTGTCACTGCTGAGGCCATGACTCTCTGCCCCCAGCACGCTGCCCATCTTGAAGGAAGGTAGTTAATGCCGGCTGTGCCCTGCTGCGGGGGGCCCTGGGCTCCCCTCATGGCCGCTGTGTGCTGCTGCGAAGGATGGGTGAGGGGGTCTGCAGCAGGCCCCTCCGCAAGGGTGTGGCGCAGTAGAGCCGCTGGGCTCTCCAGAAAGGCCTCTTGGAGGCAGCACTGGGCGGAGGCACAGATGGCCTGGGACACATACTGTGTGCATCACCTTCTCCACTGGGTGCCTGCAGGCTGGGCAGGAGACCTTTCTTCTGCTTGCCCGCCAACGGCTACACACAGAGCAGAGCCAGTGCCTGCATCCTGATCAACACAGGCTGGGTTCCTTCCTAAGGGTTTCCAGGCAGATCGGGCACTGGGTCTCTCCTGTCTGGGGTGGCTGCCTCACGGCACCATCCAACCAGTGCTGGCAGCAGAGCCTCTCTCCTCTCCATGTCTTCTGTGCAGCTCGACGTCACGTCCTGCTCAGGCAGACATGCAAAGCGTGCGAGCTTGCCTGGCAGAGGGGCACCTGGCCTGCTCTCAGCCCGCCGCAGGATGCATGAGGAGCAGAACAGGTGGAGGCCTGGTATCACAAAGCTTGCCTGCTGCCAGCTGCCCAGGCAGGTGGAACAGCAGTTGTACAGCTGCATGGCCATGCTTCCAGGGGCTGCAGTGCTTGTGTCTCTGCAAGAGGTCTCTTTGAGGTTCCGTTGGCTGTGGGGGCTTTCTGCAGATGTTCTCCCTGTCGATTATCCTGCCTGGCAGGGAGAGAGTCCGACCACATACTCCTCATCGTCCTTGTGCTCTGCATCGCCTTCTCCACTGGGTGCATGCAGACTGGGCAGGAGACGATTCTTCTGCTCGCCCACCGCCGGCATACACACAAAGCAGAACCAATGCCTGCCTCCACGACGTAGCTGGGTTCCTGGTTTCGTGTCCGTGCGATCAGCCTCAGATCGATGCCATCATTTTCAGTTCAGCGTGGCAGTCGTTGTGATCTGTCTTAGGCCTAGACCACACAACCTATGAGCTTACAACAACTTACTCTATCTAAATAGTCCAAACCTATTCTTATTATAGCTCTCCCATCGCCAAACTCGTTACTCATTTCCAACTATCATTTCTACTATTTTGCTATTAGCAATTGCTATAATCCTTACTTCTACTACTCTTAAACAATCACTGTCGCTACCATCTACTCTCATTATCTAGGCTTATGACTTGCAATCATCCTATTCTAACACCACTCTAACCTAGAGTATTCTATAACGTGTCTAACTACTGCTTATCCTATAGTATTCTATTATTCATTTACTATTGCTTATTCTCCACTAATATAAACATCGTACGTTGCTCTATAACTAACTTCAACTTATGATTTGTTACGATAATTGCTGAATTCTTATCATAATTACTTATTGTTCCCACTGTTAACACTTAACTACTACACCAACACAAAAGCAGCTCTCCAAGATCCATTATCATCAAAACCCAATGCCAAAGCCATTATCCATACCAGGTCTGCACCTACAAAACGTTAAAATGTCTTTTGTAACTAGTGAACAAAACACAGTCACGTTAAAGCCCAAACCCGGCTCCTGAAAACTCTGAAAAACTGCTGGCCAGAGGCGGCAGTGGGAGGAGGGACAGGACGGGCCACTGGTGGTGTTCCTGGAATCCTCCTCTCCTCCTCACCAGCCCTGCAGAAATCATTTGCTGTGCTCTGCCATGCTGCAGGGTGTCCCAGTCTGCGCTCAGCCACCACCACATTTACATTTCTGGGGAGGTGAAACCTCCTCCCCGCTCCTGCATCGTGGCAGCTCATCATCTTCAAACTCCACGAAGCAAACGCAGAGGCGGCGATGGCAGTCCTGCCACAGGGATCTGCTCCTCTCTCTCTGCCTCTGCTGGGCTGCTCCCGAGCAGCTTGTCCTCACAGGATACAGCTGTGCTGCGGGGGCTGTCTGCAGGCGCTCTCCATGTCCCTTGTGCTGCGCTTTCGGGGGAGAGTCCGGCCACGTGCTCCTCAGAGTCGTCGTCCTCTGCATCACCTTCTCCACTGAGTGCCTGCAGCTTGGGCAGGAGACAGTCCTTCCCGTTGCCCCATTTCACGTGCGTGCACGCATCATGGCAGCCCGTTGCCTCGGAACTCCACAAAGCGGCTGCGGAGATTGTAGCCCCGCTGTGGAGACCTGCTTCTGTCCCTTTGCCTCTCCCGCGCTTGCAGTTGCTGCTCCCAAGCCGCTCGGCTCCGCAGGTTGTAGTTGTGCTGCGGGGCCGTCTGCGGGCCATCTCCATTTCCATGATCCTGCGCTGGCGGGGAGTGAGGCCGACCACGTACTCCTGGTAGTCATTGTCCGCTTCTACCCAGTGCATCACCACCTCCATCGGGTGCCTGCAGACCGGGCAGGAGGCGTTTCTTCTGTTTGACCACCGTCGGATACAGGCAAAGCAGAACCAGTGCCCGCATCCGTCGACGTAGGCTGGGTTGCGAATGTTTTCCAGGCAGATGGCACACTCCTTGTCCCCTGCCTGGGGTGGCTGCCTCACGCCACCATTGTTGGCAGCAGAGTCTCTTCTCTCCATGTCTTCAGTGGAGATGAACGCTATGTCCTGCCAAGAGAGACGTGCACAGTGTCTTAGCTTGTCCGTAGAGGGGCACTGGGCCTATCTCCTCTCTTCCCACCATAGGATGGATGCCCGAGGAGCAGAGCAGGTGGTGCCATGGCCTCACAGAGCTGGCCTTCTCCCGGCTGCCCAAGCCGATGGCACAGTGCCGTGTGGTCCAGCTGCATGGCCATGCCTCTGGCTCCTCAGGTGCTGCGGTGGCCTGGGACAACTGGCAAGGCTGAGCCCCTCCAGTGCTCTGGGCACCACAGCAGCAAATGGGCATCCACAAGAAAGGAAGAACTCGTTGGCCGGCCCAGGCGAGGGTGGCAGAAATGCCCAGATCCCCTCAAGAAAGAAGCCCTCCCCACTCTCCCCTGGGAGAAATGTCCCTCACCGGCTCACTCACCTCTGCTGCTGACAGTGTGTTTTCTGGGTCCTCTGGCTGCCTGAACACGGCAGGCCCAGGGAAAAGCCTCTGATGGCTCTGGGGTCAGGCGCTGAGAGCTGCAAGGAGCAACTCCTCAGGCACAACACCAGCACCAATGTCCTTGCTCCGCACTCCAAACCTGGCGACCTCGCTCGGCTGGACGCTGGGCACTGACTGGTGGGGTGACACTCGGCACCCCAATATATGCCCTGAGGGGCACTGAGTCACAACCGTAGCTTGGTGACATCACAGAGGGCCACCTGTGACCATGGCAGCAGCCATGCCCATGGCACCAGCCCCACCCACGCTGTGCCCCCAGCTCATGCCAGAGAGAGATGGCCTGGCCGCTGAGGGGCCGAGTGCTGTGCTGCCGGAGGCCAGGAGCGAATGGCAGGGGCGGGAGTCTCCCCCCTGAGGGGTTGCTCCAGCCATTGGGGCAGCCCCAGCCCTCTTCAGCAGGTTTGGGGGTTGGAGAGACACGGGAATCAAAGAATCATCGAATTGTAGCCCCGCTGTGGAAACCTGCTTCTTTCCCTCTGCCTTTCCCGTGCTTGCGGTTGCTGCTCCTGAGCCGCTCGGCTCCGCAGGTTGTAGTTGTGCTGCAGGGGCCGTCTGCGGGCGATCTCCATTGCCATGATCCTGCGCTGGCGGGAATGAGGCCGACCACGTACTCCTGGTAGTCGTTGTCTGCTTCCACCCAGTGCATCACCACCTCCATCGGGTGCCTGCAGACCGGGCAGGAGGCGTTTCTTCTGTTTGACCACCGTCGGATACAGGCAAAGCAGAAGCAGTGCCCGCATCCGTCGACGTTGGCTGGGTTGCGAATGGTTTCCAGGCAGATGGCACACTCCCTGTCTCCTGCCTGGGGTGGCTGGGGCGAGGCAGCCCTTCAGGACCCTGGGCAGGGGGCATCCCTCTCGCAACGGGCCCCAGCCAGCCGCGGCAGGGCAGCCTCCTCCCTCCTCGCCCTCTCGGCTGCCTCTGCCCTGGTGCGGGTGGGTGCTGCTGCTCCCCGCCCTGACCTTCCCCAGGCTGCTCTCGCCCAGCTCAGGGCTGGCTCTTGGCTTGCCCTGGGGCAGGACTCGGTGTTCTGCCTGTGCTGAGGCTGTCGTGGCCCAGCTCAGGCCCTGGCCCCGGCCCCGGCCCCGGCCCCGGCCCCGGCCCCGGCCCCGGCCGAGCGAGCAGTCTGAGAGCCGGAGCCCGAGCCCCTCTGTCCCTTGTCACTGCTGAGGCCATGACTCTCTGCCCCCAGCACGCTGCCCATCTTGAAGGAAGGTAGTTAATGCCGGCTGTGCCCTGCTGCGGGGGGCCCTGGGCTCCCCTCATGGCCGCTGTGTGCTGCTGCGAAGGATGGGTGAGGGGGTCTGCAGCAGGCCCCTCCGCAAGGGTGTGGCGCAGTAGAGCCGCTGGGCTCTCCAGGAAAGGCCTCTTGGAGGCAGCACTGTCAGGAGGCACAGAGCTGACCTGGTGGAGTTGGTCTAAAGGATTGCCACCAAAATGGTCAGGGGTTGGTGCACCTGTGCTATGAGGACAGGCTGAGGGAGGTGTGGTTGTTCAGCCTGGAGAAGAGGAGGCTCTGGGGAGACCTAATACCAACCTTCCAGTATCTGAAAGGGGCCTACAGCAAGGCTGGGGAGGGACTGTTTAAAAAATGCTGACAGACTGAGGAGCAACTGTTTCAACCTCAGAAGAGTAGATTTAGACTGGATGTTGGTACAAGTTCTTTACTACGTGTGTCGAGCGACACTGGAACAGGTTGCCCAGGGAGGTGCTTGAGGCCACATCCTTGGAGATACTCTAGAAATGCACCAGAAATTACAAATTTACTCTCTGTGGTTTTATTTCCAAAACTTGGAACAGGATCACAATACTTGGGTCAATTAGGTTAGATATCTTAGAATCATAGAATCAGTAAGGTTGGAAAAGACCTCAGAGATCATCTAGTTAAGGATGCCCCTGCTTACTGCAGAGGGGGCCGAGTGCTGTGCTGCCGGAGGCCAAGAGCAAATGGCAGGGGCTGGAGACTCCCCACTGAGGGGTTGCTCCAGCCTCCGGGGCAGCCCCAGCCTTCTTCAGTAGGTTTGGGGTTGGAGGGACACCGGAACCAAAGAATCACTGAGACTGCAGGAGATCACTGAGTCCCAACCATTAAATTAGCACTTCCAAGTCATCGTTTTATTTTACTGTTTTATTTTCTTGTTTTTTTTCCACACACTTTTTTTGCTTTCCTGTTATCAGGACATAAAGTTCCAAGGCAGGTCAGTTCCTTGTGCCTCATAAGGATTTTTTTCTTGTTGCCTGGTCCTCTTCCTAAGAAGACCTCTGGAGCTGGACTCTTTCAAACAAAGCTTCATTGGCTCAGCATCAGGAGGTCTTTCTGTCACAGAGCTTGGGCAGCCACATCATCGGGTGGGACATGGCCAGGCAGTCCCGGACGGAGCCCCCAGCAGTCCATAAGGGAGCCCGGCTGCTTGCAGGGAACCTACTCTTTGCAAGGAAGAGCAGTGCCCGCATCCGGCGATGTAGGCTGGGTTGCGAATGGTTTCCAGGCAGATGGCACACTCCCTGTCTCCTGCCTGGGTGGCTGGGGCGAGGCAGCCCTTCAGGACCCTGGGCAGGGGGCATCCCTCTCGCAACGGGCCCCAGCCAGCCGCGGCAGGGCAGCCTCCTCCCTCCTCACCCTCTCGGCTGCCTCTGCCCTGGTGCGGGTGGGTGCTGCTTCCCCGCCCTGACCTTCCCCAGGCTGCTCTCGCCCAGCTCAGGGCTGGCTCTTGGCTTGCCCTGGGGCAGGACTCGGTGCTCTGCCTGTGCTGAGGCTGTCGTGGCCCAGCTCAGGCCCTGGCCCCGGCCCCCGCCCCGGCCCCGGCCCCGGCCCCGGCCGAGCGAGCAGTCTGAGAGCCAGGAGCCCGAGCCCCTCTGTCCCTTGTCACTGCTGAGGCCATGACTCTCTGCCCCCAGCACGCTGCCCATCTTGAAGGAAGGTAGTTAATGCCGGCTGTGCCCTGCTGCGGGGGGCCCTGGGCTCCCCTCATGGCCGCTGTGTGCTGCTGCGAAGGATGGGTGAGGGGTCTGCAGCAGCCCCTCCGCAAGGGTGTGGCGCAGTAGAGCCGCTGGGCTCTCCAGGAAAGGCCTCTTGGAGGCAGCACTGGGCGGAGGCACAGATGGCCTGGGACACATACTGTGTGCATCACCTTCTCCACTGGGTGCCTGCAGGCTGGGCAGGAGACCTTTCTTCTGCTTGCCCGCCAACGGCTACACACAGAGCAGAGCCAGTGCCTGCATCCTGATCAACACAGGCTGGGTTCCTTCCTAAGGGTTTCCAGGCAGATCGGGCACTGGGTCTCTCCTGTCTGGGGTGGCTGCCTCACGGCACCATCCAACCAGTGCTGGCAGCAGAGCCTCTCTCCTCTCCATGTCTTCTGTGCAGCTCGACGTCACGTCCTGCTCAGGCAGACATGCAAAGCGTGCGAGCTTGCCTGGCAGAGGGGCACCTGGGCCTGCTCTCAGCCCGCCGCAGGATGCATGAGGAGCAGAACAGGTGGAGGCCTGGTATCACAAAGCTTGCCTGCTGCCAGCTGCCCAGGCAGGTGGGAACAGCAGTTGTACAGCTGCATGGCCATGCTTCCAGGGGCTGCAGTGCTTGTGTCTCTGCAAGAGGTCTCTTTGAGGTTCCGTTGGCTGTGGGGGCTTTCTGCAGATGTTCTCCCTGTCGATTATCCTGCCTGGCAGGGAGAGAGTCCGACCACATACTCCTCATCGTCCTTGTGCTCTGCATCGCCTTCTCCACTGGGTGCATGCAGACTGGGCAGGAGACGATTCTTCTGCTCGCCCACCGCCGGCATACACACAAAGCAGAACCAATGCCTGCCTCCATCGACGTAGGCTGGGTTCCTGGTTTCGTGTCCGTGCGATCAGCCTCAGATCGATGCCATCATTTTCAGTTCAGCGTGGCAGTCGTTGTGATCTGTCTTAGGCCTAGACCACACAACCTATGAGCTTACAACAACTTACTCTATCTAAAAATAGTCCAAACCTATTCTTATTATAGCTCTCCCATCGCCAAACTCGTTACTCATTTCCAACTATCATTTCTACTATTTTGCTATTAGCAATTGCTATAATCCTTACTTCTACTACTCTTAAACAATCACTGTCGCTACCATCTACTCTCATTATCTAGGCTTATGACTTGCAATCATCCTATTCTAACACCACTCTAACCTAGAGTATTCTATAACGTGTCTAACTACTGCTTATCCTATAGTATTCTATTATTCATTTACTATTGCTTATTCTCCACTAATATAAACATCGTACGTTGCTCTATAACTAACTTCAACTTATGATTTGTTACGATAATTGCTGAATTCTTATCATAATTACTTATTGTTCCCACTGTTAACACTTAACTACTACAACCAACACAAAGCAGCTCTCCAAGATCCATTATCATCAAAACCCAATGCCAAAGCCATTATCCATACCAGGTCTGCACCTACAAAACGTTAAAATGTCTTTTGTAACTAGTGAACAAAACACAGTCACGTTAAAGCCCAAACCGGCTCCTGAAAACTCTGAAAACTGCTGGCCAGAGGCGGCAGTGGGAGGAGGGACAGGACGGGCCACTGGTGGTGTTCCTGGAATCCTCCTCTCCTCCTCACCAGCCCTGCAGAAATCATTTGCTGTGCTCTGCCATGCTGCAGGGTGTCCCAGTCTGCGCTCAGCCACCACCACATTTACATTTCTGGGGAGGTGAAACCTCCTCCCCGCTCCTGCATCGTGGCAGCTCATCATCTTCAAACTCCACGAAGCAA
Organism: Colaptes auratus; assembly: GCA_015227895.2. Classification (NCBI taxonomy): domain Eukaryota; kingdom Metazoa; phylum Chordata; class Aves; order Piciformes; family Picidae; genus Colaptes; species Colaptes auratus. The sequence continues at coordinate 15,883,146 of CM037643.1, forward strand.
ACGCAGAGGCGGCGATGGCAGTCCTGCCACAGGGATCTGCTCCTCTCTCTCTGCCTCTGCTGGGGCTGCTCCCGAGCAGCTTGTCCTCACAGGATACAGCTGTGCTGCGGGGGCTGTCTGCAGGCGCTCTCCATGTCCCTTGTGCTGCGCTTTCGGGGGGAGAGTCCGGCCACGTGCTCCTCAGAGTCGTCGTCCTCTGCATCACCTTCTCCACTGAGTGCCTGCAGCTTGGGCAGGAGACAGTCCTTCCCGTTGCCCCATTTCACGTGCGTGCACGCATCATGGCAGCCCGTTGCCTCGGAACTCCACAAAGCGGCTGCGGAGATTGTAGCCCCGCTGTGGAGACCTGCTTCTGTCCCTTTGCCTCTCCCGCGCTTGCAGTTGCTGCTCCCAAGCCGCTCGGCTCCGCAGGTTGTAGTTGTGCTGCGGGGGCCGTCTGCGGGCCATCTCCATTTCCATGATCCTGCGCTGGCGGGGAGTGAGGCCGACCACGTACTCCTGGTAGTCATTGTCCGCTTCTACCCAGTGCATCACCACCTCCATCGGGTGCCTGCAGACCGGGCAGGAGGCGTTTCTTCTGTTTGACCACCGTCGGATACAGGCAAAGCAGAACCAGTGCCCGCATCCGTCGACGTAGGCTGGGTTGCGAATGTTTTCCAGGCAGATGGCACACTCCTTGTCCCCTGCCTGGGGTGGCTGCCTCACGCCACCATTGTTGGCAGCAGAGTCTCTTCTCTCCATGTCTTCAGTGGAGATGAACGCTATGTCCTGCCAAGAGAGACGTGCACAGTGTCTTAGCTTGTCCGGTAGAGGGGCACTGGGCCTATCTCCTCTCTTCCCACCATAGGATGGATGCCCGAGGAGCAGAGCAGGTGGTGCCATGGCCTCACAGAGCTGGCCTTCTCCCGGCTGCCCAAGCCGATGGCACAGTGCCGTGTGGTCCAGCTGCATGGCCATGCCTCTGGCTCCTCAGGTGCTGCGGTGGCCTGGGGACAACTGGCAAGGCTGAGCCCCTCCAGTGCTCTGGGCACCACAGCAGCAAATGGGCATCCACAAGAAAGGGAAGAACTCGTTGGCCGGCCCAGGCGAGGGTGGCAGAAATGCCCAGATCCCCTCAAGAAAGAAGCCCTCCCCACTCTCCCCTGGGAGAAATGTCCCTCACCGGCTCACTCACCTCTGCTGCTGACAGTGTGTTTTCTGGGTCCTCTGGCTGCCTGAACACGGCAGGCCCAGGGAAAAGCCTCTGATGGCTCTGGGGTCAGGCGCTGAGAGCTGCAAGGAGCAACTCCTCAGGCACAACACCAGCACCAATGTCCTTGCTCCGCACTCCAAACCTGGCGACCTCGCTCGGCTGGACGCTGGGCACTGACTGGTGGGGTGACACTCGGCACCCCAATATATGCCCTGAGGGGCACTGAGTCACAACCGGTAGCTTGGTGACATCACAGAGGGCCACCTGTGACCATGGCAGCAGCCATGCCCATGGCACCAGCCCCACCCACGCTGTGCCCCCAGCTCATGCCAGAGAGAGATGGGCCTGGCCGCTGAGGGGCCGAGTGCTGTGCTGCCGGAGGCCAGAGCGAATGGCAGGGGCGGGAGTCTCCCCCCTGAGGGGTTGCTCCAGCCATTGGGGCAGCCCCAGCCCTCTTCAGCAGGTTTGGGGGTTGGAGAGACACGGGAATCAAAGAATCATCGAAATTGTAGCCCCGCTGTGGAAACCTGCTTCTTTCCCTCTGCCTTTCCCGTGCTTGCGGTTGCTGCTCCTGAGCCGCTCGGCTCCGCAGGTTGTAGTTGTGCTGCAGGGGCCGTCTGCGGGCGATCTCCATTGCCATGATCCTGCGCTGGCGGGAATGAGCCGACCACGTACTCCTGGTAGTCGTTGTCTGCTTCCACCCAGTGCATCACCACCTCCATCGGGTGCCTGCAGACCGGGCAGGAGGCGTTTCTTCTGTTTGACCACCGTCGGATACAGGCAAAGCAGAAGCAGTGCCCGCATCCGTCGACGTTGGCTGGGTTGCGAATGGTTTCCAGGCAGATGGCACACTCCCTGTCTCCTGCCTGGGGTGGCTGGGGCGAGGCAGCCCTTCAGGACCCTGGGCAGGGGGCATCCCTCTCGCAACGGGCCCCAGCCAGCCGCGGCAGGGCAGCCTCCTCCCTCCTCGCCCTCTCGGCTGCCTCTGCCCTGGTGCGGGTGGGTGCTGCTTCCCCGCCCTGACCTTCCCCAGGCTGCTCTCGCCCAGCTCAGGGCTGGCTCTTGGCTTGCCCTGGGGCAGGACTCGGTGTTCTGCCTGTGCTGAGGCTGTCGTGGCCCAGCTCAGGCCCTGGCCCCGGCCCCGGCCCCGGCCCCGGCCCCGGCCCCGGCCCCGGCCGAGCGAGCAGTCTGAGAGCCAGGAGCCCGAGCCCCTCTGTCCCTTGTCACTGCTGAGGCCATGACTCTCTGCCCCCAGCACGCTGCCCATCTTGAAGGAAGGTAGTTAATGCCGGCTGTGCCCTGCTGCGGGGGCCCTGGGCTCCCCTCATGGCCGCTGTGTGCTGCTGCGAAGGATGGGTGAGGGGGTCTGCAGCAGGCCCCTCCGCAAGGGTGTGGCGCAGTAGAGCCGCTGGGCTCTCCAGGAAAGGCCTCTTGGAGGCAGCACTGTCAGGAGGCACAGAGCTGACCTGGTGAGTTGGTCTAAAGGATTGCCACCAAAATGGTCAGGGGTTGGTGCACCTGTGCTATGAGGACAGGCTGAGGGAGGTGTGGTTGTTCAGCCTGGAGAAGAGGAGGCTCTGGGGAGACCTAATACCAACCTTCCAGTATCTGAAAGGGGCCTACAGCAAGGCTGGGGAGGGACTGTTTAAAAATGCTGACAGACTGAGGACAACTGTTTCAACCTCAGAAGAGTAGATTTAGACTGGATGTTGGGTACAAGTTCTTTACTACGTGTGTCGAGCGACACTGGAACAGGTTGCCCAGGGAGGTGCTTGAGGCCACATCCTTGGAGATACTCTAGAAATGCACCAGAAATTACAAATTTACTCTCTGTGGTTTTATTTCCAAACTTGGAACAGGATCACAATACTTGGGTCAAATTAGGTTAGATATCTTAGAATCATAGAATCAGTAAGGTTGGAAAAGACCTCAGAGATCATCTAGTTAAGGATGCCCCTGCTTACTGCAGAGGGGGCCGAGTGCTGTGCTGCCGGAGGCCAAGAGCAAATGGCAGGGGCTGGAGACTCCCCACTGAGGGGTTGCTCCAGCCTCCGGGGCAGCCCCAGCCTTCTTCAGTAGGTTTGGGGGTTGGAGGGACACCGGAACCAAAGAATCACTGAGACTGCAGGAGATCACTGAGTCCCAACCATAAATTAGCACTTCCAAGTCATCGTTTTATTTTACTGTTTTATTTTACTTGTTTTTTTTTTCCACACACTTTTTTTGCTTTCCTGTTATCAGGACATAAAGTTCCAAGGCAGGTCAGTTCCTTGTGCCTCATAAGGATTTTTTTCTTGTTGCCTGGTCCTCTTCCTAAGAAGACCTCTGGAGCTGGACTCTTTCAAACAAAGCTTCATTGGCTCAGCATCAGGAGGTCTTTCTGTCACAGAGCTTGGGCAGCCACATCATCGGTGGGACATGGCCAGGCAGTCCCGGACGGAGCCCCCAGCAGTCCCATAAGGGAGCCCGGCTGCTTGCAGGGAACCTACTCTTTGCAAGGAAGAGCAGTGCCCGCATCCGGCGATGTAGGCTGGGTTGCGAATGGTTTCCAGGCAGATGGCACACTCCCTGTCTCCTGCCTGGGGTGGCTGGGGCGAGGCAGCCCTTCAGGACCCTGGGCAGGGGGCATCCCTCTCGCAACGGGCCCCAGCCAGCCGCGGCAGGGCAGCCTCCTCCCTCCTCACCCTCTCGGCTGCCTCTGCCCTGGTGCGGGTGGGTGCTGCTTCCCCGCCCTGACCTTCCCCAGGCTGCTCTCGCCCAGCTCAGGGCTGGCTCTTGGCTTGCCCTGGGGCAGGACTCGGTGCTCTGCCTGTGCTGAGGCTGTCGTGGCCCAGCTCAGGCCCTGGCCCCGGCCCCCGGCCCCGGCCCCGGCCCCGGCCCCCGCCCGAGCGAGCAGTCTGAGAGCCAGGAGCCCGAGCCCCTCTGTCCCTTGTCACTGCTGAGGCCATGACTCTCTGCCCCCAGCACGCTGCCCATCTTGAAGGAAGGTAGTTAATGCCGGCTGTGCCCTGCTGCGGGGGGCCCTGGGCTCCCCTCATGGCCGCTGTGTGCTGCTGCGAAGGATGGGTGAGGGGGTCTGCAGCAGGCCCCTCCGCAAGGGTGTGGCGCAGTAGAGCCGCTGGGCTCTCCAGGAAAGGCCTCTTGGAGGCAGCACTGGGCGGAGGCACAGATGGCCTGGGACACATACTGTGTGCATCACCTTCTCCACTGGGTGCCTGCAGGCTGGGCAGGAGACCTTTCTTCTGCTTGCCCGCCAACGGCTACACACAGAGCAGAGCCAGTGCCTGCATCCTGATCAACACAGGCTGGGTTCCTTCCTAAGGGTTTCCAGGCAGATCGGGCACTGGGTCTCTCCTGTCTGGGGTGGCTGCCTCACGGCACCATCCAACCAGTGCTGGCAGCAGAGCCTCTCTCCTCTCCATGTCTTCTGTGCAGCTCGACGTCACGTCCTGCTCAGGCAGACATGCAAAGCGTGCGAGCTTGCCTGGCAGAGGGGCACCTGGGCCTGCTCTCAGCCCGCCGCAGGATGCATGAGGAGCAGAACAGGTGGAGGCCTGGTATCACAAAGCTTGCCTGCTGCCAGCTGCCCCAGGCAGGTGGGAACAGCAGTTGTACAGCTGCATGGCCATGCTTCCCAGGGGCTGCAGTGCTTGTGTCTCTGCAAGAGGTCTCTTTGAGGTTCCGTTGGCTGTGGGGGCTTTCTGCAGATGTTCTCCCTGTCGATTATCCTGCCTGGCAGGGAGAGAGTCCGACCACATACTCCTCATCGTCCTTGTGCTCTGCATCGCCTTCTCCACTGGGTGCATGCAGACTGGGCAGGAGACGATTCTTCTGCTCGCCCACCGCCGGCATACACACAACAGAAGAACCAATGCCTGCCTCCATCGACGTAGGCTGGGTTCCTGGTTTCGTGTCCGTGCGATCAGCCTCAGATCGATGCCATCATTTTCAGTTCAGCGTGGCAGTCGTTGTGATCTGTCTTAGGCCTAGACCACACAACCTATGAGCTTACAACAACTTACTCTATCTAAAAATAGTCCAAACCTATTCTTATTATAGCTCTCCCATCGCCAAACTCGTTACTCATTTCCACTATCATTTCTACTATTTTGCTATTAGCAATTGCTATAATCCTTACTTCTACTACTCTTAAACAATCACTGTCGCTACCATCTACTCTCATTATCTAGGCTTATGACTTGCAATCATCCTATTCTAACACCACTCTAACCTAGAGTATTCTATAACGTGTCTAACTACTGCTTATCCTATAGTATTCTATTATTCATTTACTATTGCTTATTCTCCACTAATATAAACATCGTACGTTGCTCTATAACTAACTTCAACTTATGATTTGTTACGATAATTGCTGAATTCTTATCATAATTACTTATTGTTCCCACTGTTAACACTTAACTACTACAACCAACACAAAAGCAGCTCTCCAAGATCCATTATCATCAAAACCCAATGCCAAAGCCATTATCCATACCAGGTCTGCACCTACAAAACGTTAAAATGTCTTTTGTAACTAGTGAACAAAACACAGTCACGTTAAAGCCCAAACCCGGCTCCTGAAAACTCTGAAAAACTGCTGGCCAGAGGCGGCAGTGGGAGGAGGGACAGGACGGGCCACTGGTGGTGTTCCTGGAATCCTCCTCTCCTCCTCACCAGCCCTGCAGAAATCATTTGCTGTGCTCTGCCATGCTGCAGGGTGTCCCAGTCTGCGCTCAGCCACCACCACATTTACATTTCTGGGGAGGTGAAACCTCCTCCCCGCTCCTGCATCGTGGCAGCTCATCATCTTCAAACTCCACGAAGCAAACGCAGAGGCGGCGATGGCAGTCCTGCCACAGGGATCTGCTCCTCTCTCTCTGCCTCTGCTGGGGCTGCTCCCGAGCAGCTTGTCCTCACAGGATACAGCTGTGCTGCGGGGGCTGTCTGCAGGCGCTCTCCATGTCCCTTGTGCTGCGCTTTCGGGGGGAGAGTCCGGCCACGTGCTCCTCAGAGTCGTCGTCCTCTGCATCACCTTCTCCACTGAGTGCCTGCAGCTTGGGCAGGAGACAGTCCTTCCCGTTGCCCCATTTCACGTGCGTGCACGCATCATGGCAGCCCGTTGCCTCGGAACTCCACAAAGCGGCTGCGGAGATTGTAGCCCCGCTGTGGAGACCTGCTTCTGTCCCTTTGCCTCTCCCGCGCTTGCAGTTGCTGCTCCCAAGCCGCTCGGCTCCGCAGGTTGTAGTTGTGCTGCGGGGGCCGTCTGCGGGCCATCTCCATTTCCATGATCCTGCGCTGGCGGGGAGTGAGGCCGACCACGTACTCCTGGTAGTCATTGTCCGCTTCTACCCAGTGCATCACCACCTCCATCGGGTGCCTGCAGACCGGGCAGGAGGCGTTTCTTCTGTTTGACCACCGTCGGATACAGGCAAAGCAGAACCAGTGCCCGCATCCGTCGACGTAGGCTGGGTTGCGAATGTTTTCCAGGCAGATGGCACACTCCTTGTCCCCTGCCTGGGGTGGCTGCCTCACGCCACCATTGTTGGCAGCAGAGTCTCTTCTCTCCATGTCTTCAGTGGAGATGAACGCTATGTCCTGCCAAGAGAGACGTGCACAGTGTCTTAGCTTGTCCGGTAGAGGGGCACTGGGCCTATCTCCTCTCTTCCCACCATAGGATGGATGCCCGAGGAGCAGAGCAGGTGGTGCCATGGCCTCACAGAGCTGGCCTTCTCCCGGCTGCCCAAGCCGATGGCACAGTGCCGTGTGGTCCAGCTGCATGGCCATGCCTCTGGCTCCTCAGGTGCTGCGGTGGCCTGGGGACAACTGGCAAGGCTGAGCCCCTCCAGTGCTCTGGGCACCACAGCAGCAAATGGGCATCCACAAGAAAGGGAAGAACTCGTTGGCCGGCCCAGGCGAGGGTGGCAGAAATGCCCAGATCCCCTCAAGAAAGAAGCCCTCCCCACTCTCCCCTGGGAGAAATGTCCCTCACCCCGCTCACTCACCTCTGCTGCTGACAGTGTGTTTTCTGGGTCCTCTGGCTGCCTGAACACGGCAGGCCCAGGGAAAAGCCTCTGATGGCTCTGGGGTCAGGCGCTGAGAGCTGCAAGGAGCAACTCCTCAGGCACAACACCACACCAATGTCCTTGCTCCGCACTCCAAACCTGGCGACCTCGCTCGGCTGGACGCTGGGCACTGACTGGTGGGGTGACACTCGGCACCCCAATATATGCCCTGAGGGCACTGAGTCACAACCGGTAGCTTGGTGACATCACAGAGGGCCACCTGTGACCATGGCAGCAGCCATGCCCATGGCACCAGCCCCACCCACGCTGTGCCCCCAGCTCATGCCAGAGAGAGATGGGCCTGGCCGCTGAGGGGCCGAGTGCTGTGCTGCCGGAGGCCAGAGCGAATGGCAGGGGCGGGAGTCTCCCCCCCTGAGGGTTGCTCCAGCCATTGGGAAGCCCCAGCCCTCTTCAGCAGGTTTGGGGTTGGAGAGACACGGGAATCAAAGAATCATCGAAATTGTAGCCCCGCTGTGGAAACCTGCTTCTTTCCCTCTGCCTTTCCCGTGCTTGCGGTTGCTGCTCCTGAGCCGCTCGGCTCCGCAGGTTGTAGTTGTGCTGCAGGGGCCGTCTGCGGGCGATCTCCATTGCCATGATCCTGCGCTGGCGGGAATGAGGCCGACCACGTACTCCTGGTAGTCGTTGTCTGCTTCCACCCAGTGCATCACCACCTCCATCGGGTGCCTGCAGACCGGGCAGGAGGCGTTTCTTCTGTTTGACCACCGTCGGATACAGGCAAAGCAGAAGCAGTGCCCGCATCCGTCGACGTTGGCTGGGTTGCGAATGGTTTCCAGGCAGATGGCACACTCCCTGTCTCCTGCCTGGGGTGGCTGGGGCGAGGCAGCCCTTCAGGACCCTGGGCAGGGGGCATCCCTCTCGCAACGGGCCCCAGCCAGCCGCGGCAGGGCAGCCTCCTCCCTCCTCGCCCTCTCGGCTGCCTCTGCCCTGGTGCGGTGGTGCTGCTTCCCCGCCCTGACCTTCCCCAGGCTGCTCTCGCCCAGCTCAGGGCTGGCTCTTGGCTTGCCCTGGGGCAGGACTCGGTGTTCTGCCTGTGCTGAGCTGCCGTGCCCAGCTCAGCCCTGGCCCCGGCCCCGGCCCCGGCCCCGGCCCCGCCCCGGCCCCGCCCCGGCCCCGGCCCCGGCCGGCCGCGAGCAGTCTGAGAGCCAGGAGCCCGAGCCCCTCTGTCCCTTGTCACTGCTGAGGCCATGACTCTCTGCCCCCAGCACGCTGCCCATCTTGAAGGAAGGTAGTTAATGCCGGCTGTGCCCTGCTGCGGGGGGCCCTGGGCTCCCCTCATGGCCGCTGTGTGCTGCTGCGAAGGATGGGTGAGGGGTCTGCAGCAGGCCCCTCCGCAAGGGTGTGGCGCAGTAGAGCCGCTGGGCTCTCCAGGAAAGGCCTCTTGGAGGCAGCACTGTCAGGAGGCACAGAGCTGACCTGGTGGAGTTGGTCTAAAGGATTGCCACCAAAATGGTCAGGGGTTGGTGCACCTGTGCTATGAGGACAGGCTGAGGGAGGTGTGGTTGTTCAGCCTGGAGAAGAGGAGGCTCTGGGGAGACCTAATACCACCTTCCAGTATCTGAAAGGGGCCTACAGCAAGGCTGGGGAGGACTGTTTAAAAATGCTGACAGACTGAGGAGCAACTGTTTCAACCTCAGAAGAGTAGATTTAGACTGGATGTTGGGTACAAGTTCTTTACTACGTGTGTCGAGCGACACTGGAACAGGTTGCCCAGGGAGGTGCTTGAGGCCACATCCTTGGAGATACTCTAGAAATGCACCAGAAATTACAAATTTACTCTCTGTGGTTTTATTTCCAAAACTTGGAACAGGATCACAATACTTGGGTCAAATTAGGTTAGATATCTTAGAATCATAGAATCAATAAGGTTGGAAAAGACCTCAGAGATCATCTAGTTAAGGATGCCCCTGCTTACTGCAGAGGGGGTTGGACTAGATGGTCTTTGGAGGTTCACACACACACCCTCGAAATAAAAACAATAATAAAAAAAAATTACATATATACATGTATATATTTACTCAGTTTTCTTCAACTAATTAGGACTGCTGGGACTATTGGGGAATGTGCAATTTATAGGTCATATTACGTTTAAGAAGCTGCTCCTTTAGCCCCTTGAAAAACACAGCTTGGCTGGACTGTTTCTGCAGTGCAGGTATTTTCTCCATTGATCATCTATCTTGGTTTATTTTTGCCACGTACTTGGGCAGAGGCAGAACCCATCAGTCTGCCCTTATAGAATGCTCAATTGAACTATCAAAACAAGAAGAAAACGGGAGGTAAGATTGTCTTATGAAATTTTACAGGACAATTGCATACCCTGCCTAATTGAACTAGGAATGTCCTAGGAGAAGTTAACATTTGATAACAACAAGTAAGATGGCATCACAAAACTGCCTTGCCTTTGGCAGGTCATTATAAAAGGTAGAGGTGTTAGTAGAATGTTCAATTAGTCACTATCTGAACGTTGCATTACCATTCATGCTAGTACCACTACGAGGCAACGTGAGCCAAAATGTAGGTGGGTCTCTGGCCAAATGAGAGCACTCCTTCAAGATCTGACTCCTGTGGACTACCTCTTGCCTTTGTTCTTTCTCCTTTGTTCTTTCTTTCTTTGCTCCTTTTCTGTATTTCGACCTTTTCCCTCTGCATATGTAAGCAAATCAATTCAAGTGCTTTTCCCAAGAAAATACTCAATTTCTTTGTGGTTTTGTTTGGGGATCCATAAAAGAACTTTCTCTTCTGTAGAAGCAGATTGAGACACAGATGCCAAATATATTTCAGATCTTGACAAATAACTGCACCATAAGAATATGTTGCCAAGGCCAGCAGAGAACTTAGAGGAAGCATGTAGGTGGGGCAGCTGAATTAGATTTTGAATCAGCTTCATTTATTTTGTGTTGTTACTGTTGATCACAAAGTTTGTTGCGATCTGTATTGCGAAATATTGATCCATCAGATGGATGCAGCATCCAACTGTACAAAACTAAAAGCGCATCTGGGCAAGAAGGAAAAGAAATACAGCATAAGGGATTCTCCCAAACTGATACTGTGCTGATACATGCTCCAGCAAGAGTGCTGGCTCTGAGACACGCAACATCAGATAGTACCTTTAACATATTATTCAAACGCCTGGCACATACCAAAGGATAGTTTATGTGGATATTGTAAATATTTTTTATTGTAAGTTAGGAAACAACTGTGAATACACACAACAAATTGCAAACTCTTACACAAACATCTGCACTGAAGACACTCCAAAAGTCATTTTGCACTGCCTTTGGAGGATGAATTGATTTACAAAGAATGTCCACAACCAGGCCTGAACTTCACAGGGACTAGGACTAGAAGTGCTCCGTGTAATCTAGGCCTCTGGCAGCACAGCACTCGGCCTCTCAGTGGCCAGGCCCATCTCTCTCTGGCTTGAGCTGGGGGCACAGCGTGGGCGGGGCTGGTGAATGGGAAGCAGAGTCCAGTGAGTGCTGGGGCTGCCTGCCATCTTTTCTTGCGGCTCTTCCCTGCAGAGAGTAGGTTCCCTGCAAGCAGGCCGGCTCCCTTATGGGACTGCTGGGGGCTCCGTCCGGGACTGCCTGGCCATGTCCCACCCGACGTGTGGCTGCCCAAGCTCTGTGACAGAAAGGCCTCCTGATGCTGAGCCAATGAAGCTTTGTGTGAAAAAGGCCAGCTCCAGAGGTCTTCTTAGGAAGAGGACCAGGCAACAAGAAAAAAATCCTTATGAGGCACAAGGAACTGACCTGCCTTGGAACTTTATGTCCTGATAACAGTAAAGCAAAAAAAGTGTGCGGAGAAAAAAAAAAAAGTAAAATAAAACAGTAAAATAAAACAATGACTTGGAAGTGCTAATTTAATGGTTGGGACTCAGTGATCTCCTGCAGTCTCAGTGATTCTTTGGTTCTGGTGTCCCTCCAACCCCCAAACCTACTGAAGAAGGCTGGGGCTGCCCCAATGGCTGGAGCAACCCCTCAGGGGGAGTCTCCAGCCCTGCCATTTGCTCTTGGCCTCCGGCAGCACAGCACTCGGCCCCTCAGCGGCCAGGCCCATCTCTCTCTGGCATGAGCTGGGGGCACAGCGTGGGTGGGGCTGGTGCCATGGGCATGGCTGCTGCCATGGTCACAGGTGGCCCTCTGTGATGTCACCAAGCTACCGGTTGTGACTCAGTGCCCCTCAGGGCATATATTGGGGTGCCGAGTGTCACCCCACCAGTCAGTGCCCAGCGTCCAGCCGACGAGGTCGCCAGTTTGGAGTGCGGAGCAAGGACATTGGTGCTGGTGTTGTGCCTGAGGAGTTGCTCCTTGCAGCTCTCAGCGCCTGACCCCAGAGCCATCAGAGGCTTTTCCCTGGGCCTGCCGTGTTCAGGCAGCCAGAGGACCCAGAAACACACTGTCAGCAGCAGAGGTGAGTGAGCCGGTGAGGGACATTTCTCCCAGGGAGAGTGGGGAGGGCTTCTTTCTTGAGGGAACTGGGCATTTCTGCCACCCTCGCCTGGGCCGGCCAACGAGTTCTTCCCTTTCTTGTGGATGCCCATTTGCTGCTGTGGTGCCCAGAGCACTGGAGGGGCTCAGCCTTGCCAGTTGTCCCCAGGCCACCGCAGCACCTGAGGAGCCAGAGGCATGGCCATGCAGCTGGACCACACGGCACTGTGCCATCGGCTTGGGCAGCCGGGAGAAGCCAGCTCTGTGAGGCCATGGCACCACCTGCTCTGCTCCTCGGGCATCCATCCTATGGTGGGAAGAGAGGAGATAGGCCCAGTGCCCCTCTACCGGACAAGCTAAGACACTGTGCACGTCTCTCTTGGCAGGACATAGCGTTCATCTCCACTGAAGACATGGAGAGAAGAGACTCTGCTGCCAACAATGGTGGCGTGAGGCAGCCACCCCAGGCAGGGGACAAGGAGTGTGCCATCTGCCTGGAAAACATTCGCAACCCAGCCTACGTCGACGGATGCGGGCACTGGTTCTGCTTTGCCTGTATCCGACGGTGGTCAAACAGAAGAAACGCCTCCTGCCCGGTCTGCAGGCACCCGATGGAGGTGGTGATGCACTGGGTAGAAGCGGACAATGACTACCAGGAGTACGTGGTCGGCCTCACTCCCCGCCAGCGCAGGATCATGGAAATGGAGATGGCCCGCAGACGGCCCCCGCAGCACAACTACAACCTGCGGAGCCGAGCGGCTTGGGAGCAGCAACTGCAAGCGCGGGAGAGGCAAAGGGACAGAAGCAGGTCTCCACAGCGGGGCTACAATCTCCGCAGCCGCTTTGTGGAGTTCCGAGGCAACGGGCTGCCATGATGCGTGCACGCACGTGAAATGGGGCACGGGAAGGACTGTCTCCTGCCCAAGCTGCAGGCACTCAGTGAGAAGGTGATGCAGAGGACGACGACTCTGAGGAGCACGTGGCCGGACTCTCCCCCCGAAAGCGCAGCACAAGGGACATGGAGACGCCTGCAGACAGCCCCCGCAGCACAGCTGTATCCTGTGAGGACAAGCTGCTCGGGAGCAGCCCCAGCAGAGGCAGAGAGAGAGGAGCAGATCCCTGTGGCAGGACTGCCATCGCCACCTCTGCGTTTGCTTCGTGGAGTTTGAAGATGATGAGCTGCCACGATGCAGGAGCGGGGAGGAGGTTTCACCTCCCCAGAAATGTAAATGTGGTGGTGGCTGAGCGCAGACTGGGACACCCTGCAGCATGGCAGAGCACAGCAAATGATTTCTGCAGGGCTGGTGAGGAGGAGAGGAGGATTCCAGGAACACCACCAGTGGCCCGTCCTGTCCCTCTCCCCCCACTGCCGCCTCTGGCCAGCAGTTTTTCAGAGTTTTCAGGAGCCGGGTTTGGGCTTTAATGTGACTGTGTTTTGTTCACTAGTTACAAAAGACATTTTAACGTTTTGTAGGTGCAGACCTGGTATGGATAATGGCTTTGGCATTGGGTTTTGATGATAATGGATCTTGGAGAGCTGCTTTTGTGTTGGTTGTAGTAGTTAGTGTTAACAGTGGGAACAATAAGTAATTATGATAAGAATTCAGCAATTATCGTAACAAATCATAAGTTGAAGTTAGTTATAGAGCAACGTACGATGTTTATATTAGTGGAGAATAAGCAATAGTAAATGAATAATAGAATACTATAGGATAAGCAGTAGTTAGACACGTTATAGAATACTCTAGGTTAGAGTGGTGTTAGAATAGGATGATTGCAAGTCATAAGCCTAGATAATGAGAGTAGATGGTAGCGACAGTGACTGTTTAAGAGTAGTAGAAGTAAGGATTATAGCAATTGCTAATAGCAAAATAGTAGAAATGATAGTTGGAAATGAGTAACGAGTTTGGCGATGGGAGAGCTATAATAAGAATAGGTTTGGACTATTTTTAGATACAGTAAGTTGTTGTAAGCTCATAGGTTGTGTGGTCTAGGCCTAAGACAGATCACAACGACTGCCACGCTGAACTGAAAATGATGGCATCGATCTGAGGCTGATCGCACGGACACGAAACCAGGAACCCAGCCTACGTCGATGGAGGCAGGCATTGGTTCTGCTTTGTGTGTATGCCGGCGGTGGGCGAGCAGAAGAATCGTCTCCTGCCCAGTCTGCATGCACCCAGTGGAGAAGGCGATGCAGAGCACAAGGACGATGAGGAGTATGTGGTCGGACTCTCTCCCTGCCAGGCAGGATAATCGACAGGGAGAACATCTGCAGAAAGCCCCCACAGCCAACGGAACCTCAAAGAGACCTCTTGCAGAGACACAAGCACTGCAGCCCCTGGGAAGCATGGCCATGCAGCTGTACAACTGCTGTTCCCACCTGCCTGGGCAGCTGGCAGCAGGCAAGCTTTGTGATACCAGGCCTCCACCTGTTCTGCTCCTCATGCATCCTGCGGCGGGCTGAGAGCAGGCCCAGGTGCCCCTCTGCCAGGCAAGCTCGCACGCTTTGCATGTCTGCCTGAGCAGGACGTGACGTCGAGCTGCACAGAAGACATGGAGAGGAAGAGGCTCTGCTGCCAGCACTGGTTGGATGGTGCCGTGAGGCAGCCACCCCAGACAGGAGAGACCCAGTGCCCGATCTGCCTGGAAACCCTTAGGAAGGAACCCAGCCTGTGTTGATCAGGATGCAGGCACTGGCTCTGCTCTGTGTGTAGCCGTTGGCGGGCAAGCAGAAGAAAGGTCTCCTGCCCAGCCTGCAGGCACCCAGTGGAGAAGGTGATGCACACAGTATGTGTCCCAGGCCATCTGTGCCTCCGCCCAGTGCTGCCTCCAAGAGGCCTTTCCTGGAGAGCCCAGCGGCTCTACTGCGCCACACCCTTGCGGAGGGGCCTGCTGCAGACCCCCTCACCCATCCTTCGCAGCAGCACACAGCGGCCATGAGGGGAGCCCAGGGCCCCCCGCAGCAGGGCACAGCCGGCATTAACTACCTTCCTTCAAGATGGGCAGCGTGCTGGGGCAGAGAGTCATGGCCTCAGCAGTGACAAGGGACAGAGGGGCTCGGGCTCCTGGCTCTCAGACTGCTCGCTCGGCCGGGGCCGGGGCCGGGGCCGGGGCCGGGGGGGGGGCCAGGGCCTGAGCTGGGCCACGACAGCCTCAGCACAGGCAGAGCACCGAGTCCTGCCCCAGGGCAAGCCAAGAGCCAGCCTGAGCTGGGCGAGAGCAGCCTGGGGAAGGTCAGGGCGGGGAAGCAGCACCCACCCGCACCAGGGCAGAGGCAGCCGAGAGGGTGAGGAGGGAGGAGGCTGCCCTGCCGCGGCTGGCTGGGGCCCGTTGCGAGAGGGATGCCCCCTGCCCAGGGTCCTGAAGGGCTGCCTCGCCCCAGCCACCCCAGGCAGGAGACAGGGAGTGTGCCATCTGCCTGGAAACCATTCGCAACCCAGCCTACATCGCCGGATGCGGGCACTGCTCTTCCTTGCAAAGAGTAGGTTCCCTGCAAGCAGCCGGGCTCCCTTATGGGACTGCTGGGGGCTCCGTCCGGGACTGCCTGGCCATGTCCCACCCGATGATGTGGCTGCCCAAGCTCTGTGACAGAAAGACCTCCTGATGCTGAGCCAATGAAGCTTTGTTTGAAAGAGTCCAGCTCCAGAGGTCTTCTTAGGAAGAGGACCAGGCAACAAGAAAAAAATCCTTATGAGGCACAAGGAACTGACCTGCCTTGGAACTTTATGTCCTGATAACAGGAAAGCAAAAAAGTGTGTGGAAAAAAAACAAGTAAAATAAAACAGTAAAATAAACGATGACTTGGAAGTGCTAATTTAATGGTTGGGACTCAGTGATCTCCTGCAGTCTCAGTGATTCTTTGGTTCCGGTGTCCCTCCAACCCCCAAACCTACTGAAGAAGGCTGGGGCTGCCCCGGAGGCTGGAGCAACCCCTCAGTGGGGAGTCTCCAGCCCCTGCCATTTGCTCTTGGCCTCCGGCAGCACAGCACTCGGCCCCCTCTGCAGTAAGCAGGGGCATCCTTAACTAGATGATCTCTGAGGTCTTTTCCAACCTTACTGATTCTATGATTCTAAGATATCTAACCTAATTTGACCCAAGTATTGTGATCCTGTTCCAAGTTTTGGAAATAAAACCACAGAGAGTAAATTTGTAATTTCTGGTGCATTTCTAGAGTATCTCCAAGGATGTGGCCTCAAGCACCTCCCTGGGCAACCTGTTCCAGTGTCGCTCGACACACGTAGTAAAGAACTTGTACCCAACATCCAGTCTAAATCTACTCTTCTGAGGTTGAAACAGTTGCTCCTCAGTCTGTCAGCATTTTTAAACAGTCCCTCCCCAGCCTTGCTGTAGGCCCCTTTCAGATACTGGAAGGTTGGTATTAGGTCTCCCCAGAGCCTCCTCTTCTCCAGGCTGAACAACCACACCTCCCTCAGCCTGTCCTCATAGCACAGGTGCACCAACCCCTGACCATTTTGGTGGCAATCCTTTAGACCAACTCCACCAGGTCAGCTCTGTGCCTCCTGACAGTGCTGCCTCCAAGAGGCCTTTCCTGGAGAGCCCAGCGGCTCTACTGCGCCACACCCTTGCGGAGGGCCTGCTGCAGACCCCCTCACCCATCCTTCGCAGCAGCACACAGCGGCCATGAGGGGAGCCCAGGGCCCCCCGCAGCAGGGCACAGCCGGCATTAACTACCTTCCTTCAAGATGGGCAGCGTGCTGGGGGCAGAGAGTCATGGCCTCAGCAGTGACAAGGGACAGAGGGGCTCGGGCTCCTGGCTCTCAGACTGCTCGCTCGGCCGGGGCCGGGGCCGGGGCCGGGCCGGGGCCGGGCCGGGGCCGGGGCCGGGGCCAGGGCCTGAGCTGGCCACGACAGCCTCAGCACAGGCAGAGCACCGAGTCCTGCCCCAGGGCAAGCCAAGAGCCAGCCCTGAGCTGGGCGAGAGCAGCCTGGGGAAGGTCAGGGCGGGGAAGCAGCACCCACCCGCACCAGGGCAGAGGCAGCCGAGAGGGCGAGGAGGGAGGAGGCTGCCCTGCCGCGGCTGGCTGGGGCCCGTTGCGAGAGGGATGCCCCCTGCCCAGGGTCCTGAAGGGCTGCCTCGCCCCAGCCACCCCAGGCAGGAGACAGGGAGTGTGCCATCTGCCTGGAAACCATTCGCAACCCAGCCAACGTCGACGGATGCGGGCACTGCTTCTGCTTTGCCTGTATCCGACGGTGGTCAAACAGAAGAAACGCCTCCTGCCCGGTCTGCAGGCACCCGATGGAGGTGGTGATGCACTGGGTGGAAGCAGACAACGACTACCAGGAGTACGTGGTCGGCCTCATTCCCGCCAGCGCAGGATCATGGCAATGGAGATCGCCCGCAGACGGCCCCTGCAGCACAACTACAACCTGCGGAGCCGAGCGGCTCAGGAGCAGCAACCGCAAGCACGGGAAAGGCAGAGGGAAAGAAGCAGGTTTCCACAGCGGGGCTACAATTTCGATGATTCTTTGATTCCCGTGTCTCTCCAACCCCCAAACCTGCTGAAGAGGGCTGGGGCTGCCCCAATGGCTGGAGCAACCCCTCAGGGGGGGAGACTCCCGCCCCTGCCATTCGCTCCTGGCCTCCGGCAGCACAGCACTCGGCCCCTCAGCGGCCAGGCCCATCTCTCTCTGGCATGAGCTGGGGGCACAGCGTGGGTGGGGCTGGTGCCATGGCATGGCTGCTGCCATGGTCACAGGTGGCCCTCTGTGATGTCACCAAGCTACCGGTTGTGACTCAGTGCCCCTCAGGGCATATATTGGGGTGCCGAGTGTCACCCCACCAGTCAGTGCCCAGCGTCCAGCCGAGCGAGGTCGCCAGGTTTGGAGTGCGGAGCAAGGACATTGGTGCTGGTGTTGTGCCTGAGGAGTTGCTCCTTGCAGCTCTCAGCGCCTGACCCCAGAGCCATCAGAGGCTTTTCCCTGGGCCTGCCGTGTTCAGGCAGCCAGAGGACCCAGAAAACACACTGTCAGCAGCAGAGGTGAGTGAGCCGGTGAGGGACATTTCTCCCAGGGGAGAGTGGGGAGGGCTTCTTTCTTGAGGGGATCTGGGCATTTCTGCCACCCTCGCCTGGGCCAGCCAACGAGTTCTTCCCTTTCTTGTGGATGCCCATTTGCTGCTGTGGTGCCCAGAGCACTGGAGGGGCTCAGCCTTGCCAGTTGTCCCCAGGCCACCGCAGCACCTGAGGAGCCAGAGGCATGGCCATGCAGCTGGACCACACGGCACTGTGCCATCGGCTTGGGCAGCCGGGAGAAGGCCAGCTCTGTGAGGCCATGGCACCACCTGCTCTGCTCCTCGGGCATCCATCCTATGGTGGGAAGAGAGGAGATAGGCCCAGTGCCCCTCTACCGGACAAGCTAAGACACTGTGCACGTCTCTCTTGGCAGGACATAGCGTTCATCTCCACTGAAGACATGGAGAGAAGAGACTCTGCTGCCAACAATGGTGGCGTGAGGCAGC
This sequence comes from Colaptes auratus, assembly GCA_015227895.2. NCBI lineage: Eukaryota > Metazoa > Chordata > Aves > Piciformes > Picidae > Colaptes > Colaptes auratus. The sequence continues at coordinate 15,901,330 of CM037643.1, forward strand.
CACCCCAGGCAGGGGACAAGGAGTGTGCCATCTGCCTGGAAAACATTCGCAACCCAGCCTACGTCGACGGATGCGGGCACTGGTTCTGCTTTGCCTGTATCCGACGGTGGTCAAACAGAAGAAACGCCTCCTGCCCGGTCTGCAGGCACCCGATGGAGGTGGTGATGCACTGGGTAGAAGCGGACAATGACTACCAGGAGTACGTGGTCGGCCTCACTCCCCGCCAGCGCAGGATCATGGAAATGGAGATGGCCCGCAGACGGCCCCGCAGCACAACTACAACCTGCGGAGCCGAGCGGCTTGGGAGCAGCAACTGCAAGCGCGGGAGAGGCAAAGGGACAGAAGCAGGTCTCCACAGCGGGGCTACAATCTCCGCAGCCGCTTTGTGGAGTTCCGAGGCAACGGGCTGCCATGATGCGTGCACGCACGTGAAATGGGGCAACGGGAAGGACTGTCTCCTGCCCAAGCTGCAGGCACTCAGTGGAGAAGGTGATGCAGAGGACGACGACTCTGAGGAGCACGTGGCCGGACTCTCCCCCCGAAAGCGCAGCACAAGGGACATGGAGAGCGCCTGCAGACAGCCCCCGCAGCACAGCTGTATCCTGTGAGGACAAGCTGCTCGGGAGCAGCCCCAGCAGAGGCAGAGAGAGAGGAGCAGATCCCTGTGGCAGGACTGCCATCGCCGCCTCTGCGTTTGCTTCGTGGAGTTTGAAGATGATGAGCTGCCACGATGCAGGAGCGGGGAGGAGGTTTCACCTCCCCAGAAATGCAAATGTGGTGGTGGCTGAGCGCAGACTGGGACACCCTGCAGCATGGCAGAGCACAGCAAATGATTTCTGCAGGGCTGGTGAGGAGGAGAGGAGGATTCCAGGAACACCACCAGTGGCCCGTCCTGTCCCTCCTCCCACTGCCGCCTCTGGCCAGCAGTTTTTCAGAGTTTTCAGGAGCCGGGTTTGGGCTTTAATGTGACTGTGTTTTGTTCACTAGTTACAAAAGACATTTTAACGTTTTGTAGGTGCAGACCTGGTATGGATAATGGCTTTGGCATTGGGTTTTGATGATAATGGATCTTGGAGAGCTGCTTTTGTGTTGGTTGTAGTAGTTAAGTGTTAACAGTGGGAACAATAAGTAATTATGATAAGAATTCAGCAATTATCGTAACAAATCATAAGTTGAAGTTAGTTATAGAGCAACGTACGATGTTTATATTAGTGGAGAATAAGCAATAGTAAATGAATAATAGAATACTATAGGATAAGCAGTAGTTAGACACGTTATAGAATACTCTAGGTTAGAGTGGTGTTAGAATAGGATGATTGCAAGTCATAAGCCTAGATAATGAGAGTAGATGGTAGCGACAGTGATTGTTTAAGAGTAGTAGAAGTAAGGATTATAGCAATTGCTAATAGCAAAATAGTAGAAATGATAGTTGGAAATGAGTAACGAGTTTGGCGATGGGAGAGCTATAATAAGAATAGGATTGGACTATTTTTAGATAGAGTAAGTTGTTGTAAGCTCATAGGTTGTGTGGTCTAGGATTTTTTCTGTGTGCCATGGCGTTGCAGAAGCACGCTGTATACTGTAGAATCCTTTCAGATTTCAGAGGTTAATTCAATGGTTTGGTTTTAACATAGTTTTTATTTTAGTTTCTCATAGACTTCTAGTATTCCCATAAGTCTAGGGTTTAGAATAAGGATATTACGGAGTGGGTTTTGGTCTTTATATTCACGATAGTGCTTTAAGATCAGGATTTTTAAAGATCCTCAGAGATAGCAGCAAGAAAAGCCAATCCATGCCACGATCTGGTCTGCAACTCAGCACTGCAAACATCTCAGCTGACAACACGGGAATCAACAGATGGGCAAAACACCACGAGGAACACCACAACCGCATGAAGGCTGCCTGCGATGAGGGCAGCGCCCGTGAAGCTGAAAGTCAACTGGCCTAAGACAGATCACAATGATGCCGGAAGTAGCAGTTGGAGCCGAGCAGGGCTGCTTCATCTCAGTGGTTGGCATCGGGTCGTGCCGTGCCAGGCCGCACTGCGCTGTGTCTCAGTCTCTTGTCTCGCTTTGTCCAGCCTCCAAAATTCAGCTTGCCATGAGCTGCAGCCAGCCGCTGCCAAGCGAGAGGGGCGCGAGACATAGAAAACGCAGACGGAATGGATGGGAGGAAGAAAATCACGTTCCCCAAACAAAATGTAGCACTAGAAATGCTGTCCTTCAGGTCTTGTGGGACACCGAGTGCTCCAGCAGTGACAGCAGCAGCAAGAGCAGCAGCGTCCAGAGCATGGACAGAGTGTACGGCACAGAGAGCAGTCTGAACCTCATGGTGGCCTAAGACAGATCACAACGACTGCCACGCTGAACTGAAAATGATGGCATCGATCTGAGGCCGATCGCATGGACATGAAACCAGGAACCCAGCCTACGTCGATGGAGGCAGGCATTGGTTCTGCTTTGTGCGTATGCCGGCGGTGGGCGAGCAGAAGAATCGTCTCCTGCCCAGTCTGCATGCACCCAGTGGAGAAGGCGATGCAGAGCACAAGGACGATGAGGAGTATGTGGTCGGACTCTCTCCCTGCCAGGCAGGATAATCGACAGGGAGAACATCTGCAGAAAGCCCCCACAGCCAACGGAACCTCAAAGAGACCTCTTGCAGAGACACAAGCACTGCAGCCCCTGGGAAGCATGGCCATGCAGCTGTACAACTGCTGTTCCCACCTGCCTGGGCAGCTGGCAGCAGGCAAGCTTTGTGATACCAGGCCTCCACCTGTTCTGCTCCTCATGCATCCTGCGGCGGGCTGAGAGCAGGCCCAGGTGCCCCTCTGCCAGGCAAGCTCGCACGCTTTGCATGTCTGCCTGAGCAGGACGTGACGTCGAGCTGCACAGAAGACATGGAGAGGAGAGAGGCTCTGCTGCCAGCACTGGTTGGATGGTGCCGTGAGGCAGCCACCCCAGACAGGAGAGACCCAGTGCCCGATCTGCCTGGAAACCCTTAGGAAGGAACCCAGCCTGTGTTGATCAGGATGCAGGCACTGGCTCTGCTCTGTGTGTAGCCGTTGGCGGGCAAGCAGAAGAAAGGTCTCCTGCCCAGCCTGCAGGCACCCAGTGGAGAAGGTGATGCACACAGTATGTGTCCCAGGCCATCTGTGCCTCCGCCCAGTGCTGCCTCCAAGAGGCCTTTCCTGGAGAGCCCAGCGGCTCTACTGCGCCACACCCTTGCGGAGGGGCCTGCTGCAGACCCCCTCACCCATCCTTCGCAGCAGCACACAGCGGCCATGAGGGGAGCCCAGGGCCCCCCGCAGCAGGGCACAGCCGGCATTAACTACCTTCCTTCAAGATGGGCAGCGTGCTGGGGGCAGAGAGTCATGGCCTCAGCAGTGACAAGGGACAGAGGGGCTCGGGCTCCTGGCTCTCAGACTGCTCGCTCGGCCGGGGCCGGGGCCGGGGCCGGGGCCGGGGCCGGGGCCTGGGGCCGGGGGCCGGGGCCGGGGCCAGGGCCTGAGCTGGGCCACGACAGCCTCAGCACAGGCAGAGCGCTGAGTCCTGCCCCAGGGCAAGCCAAGAGCCAGCCCTGAGCTGGGCGAGAGCAGCCTGGGGAAGGTCAGGGCGGGGAAGCAGCACCCACCCGCACCAGGGCAGAGGCAGCCGAGAGGGTGAGGAGGGAGGAGGCTGCCCTGCCGCGGCTGGCTGGGGCCCGTTGCGAGAGGGATGCCCCCTGCCCAGGGTCCTGAAGGGCTGCCTCGCCCCAGCCACCCCAGGCAGGAGACAGGGAGTGTGCCATCTGCCTGGAAACCATTCGCAACCCAGCCTACATCGCCGGATGCGGGCACTGCTCTTCCTTGCAAAGAGTAGGTTCCCTGCAAGCAGCCGGGCTCCCTTATGGGACTGCTGGGGGCTCCGTCCGGGACTGCCTGGCCATGTCCCACCCGATGATGTGGCTGCCCAAGCTCTGTGACAGAAAGACCTCCTGATGCTGAGCCAATGAAGCTTTGTTTGAAAGAGTCCAGCTCCAGAGGTCTTCTTAGGAAGAGGACCAGGCAACAAGAAAAAAATCCTTATGAGGCACAAGGAACTGACCTGCCTTGGAACTTTATGTCCTGATAACAGGAAAGCAAAAAAAGTGTGTGGAAAAAAAAAACAAGTAAAATAAAACAGTAAAATAAAACGATGACTTGGAAGTGCTAATTTAATGGTTGGGACTCAGTGATCTCCTGCAGTCTCAGTGATTCTTTGGTTCCGGTGTCCCTCCAACCCCCAAACCTACTGAAGAAGGCTGGGGCTGCCCCGGAGGCTGGAGCAACCCCTCAGTGGGGAGTCTCCAGCCCCTGCCATTTGCTCTTGGCCTCCGGCAGCACAGCACTCGGCCCCCTCTGCAGTAAGCAGGGGCATCCTTAACTAGATGATCTCTGAGGTCTTTTCCAACCTTACTGATTCTATGATTCTAAGATATCTAACCTAATTTGACCCAAGTATTGTGATCCTGTTCCAAGTTTTGGAAATAAAACCACAGAGAGTAAATTTGTAATTTCTGGTGCATTTCTAGAACTTTCTGGAGCTTTTCTCCTTGTTTTCCTTCACTCATTTTCACTTCGACTAAGTAGGACAAATAGAGTTGAAATTACTCTTGGAAAATCCTCTCCTATGGGAAAAAATGTTGGAGTTGGATCAGTTGGAAATATCAGGTCAATACAATGCAGATGGTTAAATTGTCTGCATCCTACAGGTACCTGATGACCTTCAAAATCTGGAGTCTAGTGTGCTCAGTCAGCTACCCTAGAATCCTCAGTATGGTTAGCTTGCCATTTTTTATCACTTTGAACTGACTTTTATTGAAACCAGGCACTTAGCCAAGAGCTTTTTTGGCTTATCTAACCAATATTTTGAGTAGAGATGGTAAGTGAAAGAAAATGAAGCCAACCAGCCTGTAAAAGAAATTTTAACACTACTTGTTTTTAAACTAATTCAGCTAAACCTTGTGTAGTATATGACTAAATTGTTACTGGATTTTCACTAAAAAAAATCCAAATCGGTTCCTTCTAGAGTTCTGTGGATTTTTAGAATAACTGAAGAACATTGTGTGTATGAAAGTTTTTCAGTGGAAAAAATTGGTTCAGCCCCAACAGACTCTAGAGAACATTGTCCAGCTCATGTGAGGATACGTGCATAGTGCAGTAAAGACTTTTTTTTTATCAGACAAGGCTCTTATCTCCCTGCTTTTTAAAACAAGCCCACGTCATGTATTGGATGGCTATAAAAAGTGTAACAAGAATCATAGAATTGTTTTGTTTGGAGAAGACCTTTAAGATCATCAAGTCCAATCATCATCTAACTCCACCATGTCCCTCAGCACCAAATCTCTGCCTCTTTGAAACACCTGCAGGGACAGTCCCTGGAGAGTGTCTTTCAATCTTTCATTGAAGAAGTTTCTTCTAGGATACAACCTAAACCTCCCCTGGAGCAACTTGAGGCCACTTCCTCTCTTCCTGTCACTTGTTACTCTCACCTCAGTTCAACTTCCTTTCAGGGACTTGTAGAGATTGAGGTCTCCCCTCAGTCTCCTCCAGACTAAACAACCCCAGTTCCCTCAGACGCTCCTCACCAGACCTGTTCTCCAGACCCTTCACCACCTTTGTTGCCCTTCTCTGGACCTGCTCCACCACCTTTATCTCTTTTTTGCACTGAGGGAACCAAAATTGAGCCCAGGATTCAAGGTGTTGCCTCACCAGTGCTGAGTACAGGAGCACAATCCTATCCCTCGTCCTGCTGGTCACACTATTCCTGATCCAAGCCAGGATGCTGTTGGCCTTCTTGGCCAGCTGGGCACATGCTGCTCATCTTCAGACACCTGTCAATCAATACCCCTATGTCTTTCTCTGCTGGGCAGCTTTCCAAACACTCTGCCCCAAGGCCTGGAACATTCATGGGGTTGTGACTGAAGGGCAGGAACTGGCACTTGGTCTTGTTTTGCATTGGTCCATTGATCCAGCCTGGCCAGATTGGTCTTAGAGCCTTTCTGTTCTCAAGCAGACCAACACTCCCACCCAACCTGATGTCACCTGCAAACTTACTGAAGGTTCCCTCAATGCCCTTGTCCAGGTTGTTGATAAAGATATTAAAGAGAACTGGTTCCAGTACCAAGCCCTGGGAACATCACCTGTGACCAGCAAACTCATGGCCTGCAGCTTTATTACCTATTAATGCCATGGCACAATGAAGAGAAAAAAGGCAAACAAAAAGGGAAGAGATGAAAGAAAACAGCATAAAAATCTCACCTCATGAACCAGCTGGGAATTTTCCATCAGAAGGAAAAGAGCTTCCACAAAAATCCAAATTGCCCTTTTTTTTTTTTACAGTATATATTTCAGCTGCAGTGAAGCTACCTGATTTTTAACAATTCTCAACATTTTCAAGTCATGGACAAATGCTCAAATATTGGGATATCCCTTAGTAGAAAAAACAAAGTTGTCTGGATTTGCTTGCTCACTTTGTCCTGGGAAGCTTCTTTTGACAACCAAATTCCCATCAGATGGAAGCAAACCAAATGATGCAGAATCAGCTTGGATGGCTCACAGCTTTCACAGCTTCTTGTCTGTTGCATTCCTGGTGGAACGTTATTCAGAGGAAGTTTTCTCCAGGCTGCAATTCTTTGCAGGTAAGTTTTCTCTTGAGATTAACTGGTGACAAACAGAAGCTGACATCATTAACAAATGTCCTGTCTCTGTTCTGTACCATGGTCTTGACTTCTCACAATGGGGGTACAGAGCAGGTTATTTGCTAGGCCTATTCAGTATCATGTGAACATGTACACAGCCCTCTTCCTCCACAATTGTTGTTCCTTTCCTAGGGGCTGCTCACTTTCTCCGTGTGCAAAATTTCACAGCTGCTTATGTTTCTGGCAATATTATTCCACAGTGAGAGATTGTCTCATGGTTTAACCCCAGCTGGGAGCTGAGCACCACGCAGGTGCTCACTCACCCCTCTCTAGGGGAATGGGGGAGAGAATCAGAAGGGTGAAGTTCAGAAAAACTCATGGGTTGAGATAAAGGCAGTTTAATAGGTAAAGCCAAAGCCATGGTTTCATAGTTTCATAGTTTCAGTCAGGGTTGGAAGGGACCACAAGGATCATCTAGTTCCAACCCCCCTGCCATGGGCAGGGACCCTCTACACTAGATCAGGCTGGCCAGAGCCTCATCCAGCCTGGTCTTAAACACTTCCAGGGACGGGGCCTCAACCACCTCCCTGGATAACCCATTCCAGGGCTTCACCACTCTCATGGTGAAGAACTTCCTCCTCACATCTAGCCTGAATCTCCCCCACCTCCAGCTTCATTCCATTCCCCCTAGTCCTATCACTACCTGATAGTCTGAAAAGTCCCTCCCCAGCCTTCTTGTAGGCCCCCTTCAGATACTGGAAGGCCACAATGAGGTCACCTCGGAGCCTTCTCTTCTCCAAACTGAACAGCCCCAACTCCTTCAGTCTGTCCTCATAGGAGAGGTGCTCCAGCCCTCTGATCATCCTCGTGGCCCTTCTCTGGACACGCTCCAGCACCTCCAGATCCCTTTTGTAATAGGGGCTCCAGAACTGGACGCAGTACTCCAGGTGGGGTCTCACCAGAGCTGAGTAGAGGGGGAGAATCACCTCCCTTGACCTGCTGGCCACACTTCTCCTGCTGCAGCCCAGGATCTGATTGGCTTTCCAGGCTGCAAGTGCACATTGAGAGCTCATGTTGAGCTTCTCGTCCACCAGCACCCCCAAGTCTCTCTCCTCTGGGCTGCTCCCCAGCCAGTCACTGCCCAGCCTGTATTTGTGCCTGGGATTGCCTCGACCCAGATGCAGGACCTGCACTTGGTCTTGTTGAAGCTCATGAGACCAAGTGCAGGGTCCTGCATCTGGGTCGAGGCAATCCCAGGCACAAATACATGTGCACAAGCAGAGCAAAACAAGGAATTGATTCTCCACTTCCCATCTGCAGGCAGGTGCTCAGCCATCTCCAGGAAAGCAGGGTCCATTACATATAATGGTTACTTGGGAAGACATACACCATCACTCCAACCTTTCCCTGCTTCCTTCTTCTTCCCCCAGCTTTATATGCTGAGCATGACGTCACATGATCTGGAATACATCCTTTGGTCAGTTGGGGTCAGCTGTCCCAGCTGTGCTCCCTCCCACCATCTTGTTCACACCCAGCCTGCTTGCTGGTGGGGTGGTGTGAGGAGCAGAGAAGTGTTCATTCAGTGTAATGGCTGCTCAGCAAGAACTACAACATCCCTGTGTTACCAGCACTGTTTCCAGCACAAATCCAAAGCACAGCCCCATACCAGCTACTGTGAACAAAATTAACTCTACTCCAGCCAAACCCGTCACTACAACTAACTTGGAACTCTGGGAAGAATGCAGATGATTCCAGCTTTGCATTGAAGTCCAATAATGTGCACTTTCCATGACCATTATTTTGAAGAGTTAGAAATAGTAACATTTAGAAATATCAGGAATTTCATTTGCACATCTAAGAATCAATCCCTCTTGTAAACCTACCTCTTAACTATGATGCTGAGCTGGTGTTCTATCAGATGATTAAATAACAATAGAAGACAGTTCTGCAGGCTAGTGAACATGTCATGGAACTCCAGTGCTCACCTTTGTGTTACCTGCTACCAATAGCTTTAAACAAGCCCCAAAGATTTCTTTAAACGGTTTCATTGTGAGAGGAATGTAACCTGCAGAAACTTTCATTTAAATGGAGCATGAGAACTTCAAGGGCACAGAGCAATGCAGCTCTGTTTTGCTCTCATTCTAACTCAAACCAGTTAGGCTCTGCCTGCCTCGACTTCTGCAAGATGAACTGGGTTTGCCGTCCTCACTCCAAGCTGTCTAGCCCGGGGCTGGAGGTTAGAAGTTAGGGTTCTTTCAGTCTGGACGAGCAGTGCTGGAGCTGGTGGTCTGCTTGCACCATCTAGTGATGTAGGCTTGCACAGCTCCTCCTTCCCGCCTGAAGCACGAATGCTAGCTGAGGATGCTAGAGATCTCTGCAGGGAAACAGGGAAAAAAAGCCACACTGAAACCAGTTATAAGAACCAGCATCCTCAGTGTCGAACTTTCTTAACTATCTTTCTCTCTGGCACATCATGAGACTCACACACTGCCTTTTCTCTTCATGAATGTTTCTCTGATGACTGTGCACTTAATTCCATTTTGTGCTCCCATCTGTGGCTGCAAAAATGAAAATGCTGTTACTTCAGGCAAGCCATAGGTGATTGGGGTGGGAAGGAGAGTGAGTGTGTGTGGGAGTGGATTTTCTGCTCTTTCCTGTACTTGATAGTCTTTTCTGCTCTTAATTTCTTTGGTTCTGTCATTTAAAAGAGCGAGCTAGTTGAACTTTAAATCAATCCTTTTTTTCATTCTTATAAACTTGTAAGGCCATTAAGTATTTCATATGCTGGTTGCTTTTCAGCAAGAGCTTTATTATGAATTAAAACCCCCACAAAAGCAGACTTTTCAGGAAACTTCAGCAAACACAAATCCCAACAATATTAAGACTACTCTGCTTCTCTTCATACCAAACCATTCCATTGTTGTGTTGCAGACTAGTTGAATGTTTATGTGGAAGCCTTTGTTAATGCTCATATCAATAGGATCCATCTCAATGCCAGCTCCTACTGAGATGACTCATTTTAATCTAGGTGTTGCAGAGCCCCATTGAACAGCAATATGAATTTAATGGCAGGTGGCCTCAATTAAATCTCAGAGGTTTCCAGGAACATCTTCAGCTCTTCATAAAGTTATTATCTCCCAACCATGTTGATTGGCCAAAGGTAACCTCCTCCCCTACCTCATTAAGGCCTGAGGAAAATTGGTATCGAAACAGATCAAATGGTGGTTAGTGAATCAGCTTTTCTGCACTGACAGCAAGAGTTAATGGAGTTTGTGTGCCTTGATCTAAGTGTCCTTTGAGATTAATCTTTTTTTCTCCTGACTTTGCCACTTTGATGTCAACCTTCCCTTGCTGTCCTTGCACTTGTCCTTATTTCCTTCCCCCATGCTCACACAGATACATGGGTGTGCCCATGAAGCACATACTCCTGACTGGTGTATGTCCTAAGATGATTCTGTGTAACTGCCCTGAGTGGAGCCTGAATGGACAAAAGGGAATCCTTGACCCCACACTTCTTGAGCTCCACGGTCTGAGCTCTTCTGGAACAAGCATGGGACCTTGAGACCCATCTTCTGTCAGCATAGCTCCTGTGAAGACAGTGGATCTGTACCAGAAGAAAATTTCAGAAGTGTCAAACAGCAGGAAAAATGAGCTCCTTGCATTTGACCTCTTTTACTAACTGTAGGACAGAAAAGAGCCCAAATAGTCCTATTTTTAAAAAACATTGCACAGACAGCTTAACATGAGCCAGCAGTGTGCCCAGGTGGCCAAGAAGGCCAATGGCATCCTGGCCTGCATCAGAAATAGTGTGGCTAGCAGGAGCAGGGAAGTCATTGTGCTCAGCACTGGTTAGGCTACACCTTGAGTACCGTGTCCAGTTCTGGGCCCCTCAGTTAAGGAGGACATCGAGACTCTTGAGTGTGTCCAGAGAAGGGCAACAAGGCTGGTGAGAGGCCTTGAGCACAAGCCCTACAAGGAGAGGCTGAGGGAGCTGGGGTTGTTTAGCCTGGAGAAGAGGAGGCTCAGGGGAGACCTTATTGCTGTCTACAACTACCTGAAGGAAGGTTGTAGAGAGGCAAAGGTTGGTCTCTTCTCCCAGGTAACCAGCACCAGAACAAGAGGACACAGTCTCAAACTGCACCAGGGGAAGTTTAGGCTCAAGGTGAGGAGAAAGTTCTTCACAGAAAGAGTAATTGACCATTGGAATATGCTGCCCAGGGAGGTGGTGGAGTCACCATCCCCGGAGGTGTTCGAGAGGGGATTGGGCATGACACTTGGCGCCATGGTTTAGTTAGTCATGAGGTGTTGGGTGACAGGTTGGACTTGATGATCTCTAAGGTCTTTTCCAACCTTATTGATTCTATGATTCTATGACAGACAGACAACCACTCTGAGGCCACAAGGCAAGGGGACAACCCAGCAAAGATTCCCACACATCTTCAGTTGCTAATTGGTCAACTGTTCAATAGCTGATCCTTACTTTTAGTGATTGGAGGGTTTTTTTAGATACAAGTACTGTGTCTTCCTAACTTGAAATCAAGATGTTCCTCCCCATAGAGTTATTTCTTCCCCACAAAGGTGGTGAGGCACTGGAACAGGCTGCTCAGAGAAGTTGTGGAGACTCCAAGCCTGGAATTGTTCAAAGCCAGGGCCTTGAGCAATGTGGTCCAGTAAGAGGAGTCTTTGCCTATGGCAGAGGGGTTGGAACTGGATGATCTTTCAGGTCCCTTCCAACTCAAACCATTATATGATTCTACACTGTTGCCAAATCACATCTCAATCAGCTTTGTGTTCAGCAAAACAAATTGCATTCCTTCAGCCTTCCACTTCAATATCCTCTGGGTATAAGATGTAGTAGTACTCCTTGTTAACATTTCTGTGTCAATGAAGCATAGGTGAGCTTGACAACTACTGCAATTTTTCATCAAGGATCTGAAAATTGCCCTGTGGTTTCTACACTTGAAGATGAAGTTGGGTACAGTTTCCTCTCAACAGTAGTGGGATTTGTCTTGAAGGGCTTGTCTTCTCCTGGCGAGCTCTGCTGCCTGCTGCTTTTTGCCCCACACACCTTCTAATGCAACTGCCTGGATTCAAACACCAAGTCCTTATCACTGTGCTTTGCAGCCTGTGGTAGCTATGAGAAATTCCATGTCAGTCAAGAGAAATATGAATAAATGCCTTGTCACCATTGAAAGGAAAGCCTTATGAATGAAAATTCTTCTACGAAGGCTAGATTCATGTATAAATCAGACTGGATTGAAGATTTATCATATCTCTCTGCATTAAACAACATCTTCCAGGAGCTGGACTGCTTTGAACATACTTGTCATGGTACTTCTGTCATATGCAGGACTTTTATATCATCAACAACATCTAAATAGCATCAGAATATCACCACTTGCCCAAACATGGATCTTTATTAGACATTGACAGCAATAACTTGGTTTCCAAAGATATTGTAAGCATGCAGCTTCCTTTAAGTAGCTGAGTGGATTTAGCCATCCTCAGAATCAAGCTTTGTGTGGCTGCAGATGTAGCACCTAGGTAGAGACCTGATGAGTTTGGCTTCTGTTCATTGCTTGGATGGTGTCAAGCCACTAAACAAGTGACAGGCACTCTCTATCATTCCTTGTCTCTTCCCAAAGGAAAGAGAAAAGGAATAAGTGAGAGCGACTGAGAAGTTGGGAAAGAAACTAAAGCTACTTTAACAAAAATAATAACAATAAAATTATATATATATATATAAATATATAGAAAGCACCATCAAACCAAACCCATCAAACCAAACCCCCTATTGGCAATTAGTCACTGTCACCACTGATGCTGTGGCAGAAGTCCCAGACTGGACTCAGCAGCAGACCGGACTAGATTCAGGACTTGGATTCTGGAACTGGATTCAGGAACTCATGGGTCAGGGTTGAAGGCAGAATGGAGAAGTCCTCCTCAGACAGTGGCCATTGCAGAAGAGAGTGAAGCTTGACATTGGTGATCCCTCGGCTTTATACTAAATATGATGTAGATGTATTGGAATCCCTTGCTGGTCAGTTGAGGGTCACCTGAACTGTCTGCTTCTCCCTGCAGGTGTGGCCTTTTACTCTGCACCCCCACAGGGCACACAAGATGTAGCAGTGCCCTTGGTCTGCACCCCATCCCTTGGTTACTAACTCTGCCCATCAGCATTCTCACTGCTAGAAGCAGCCTCTGTCTGTGAGAACATTCCCTGAGCTGCAGGAAGGCACTGAGCAGAAAGGCTCAGCTGGGAATTCACAGCACAGATCAGAGTTTGTTCTGCTCTAAATCAAATCAGGACAGATCAGAACTTGCACAGACTCTTCAAGGTGTGTCTACACTCGTGCTTTCTCAGAGTCTGAGTGGTCCCGACTTCTTCAGTTACTTTCACATTTCAATGGTGGTTAAATGCAATCTGCATATCCTAGATATAGGCAGCAAGTGTTTTCTGAGCTGCCAGGGTCTGAAGGAGTGATGTCCTTTAAAACAGCAGGACCAGTGCTCAGAGGTTTGGTAATGTTTATTACCAAGAAGTTTAGCCATGACCAGTAACAACTGCTCAGTCTGTGCAGAAACTATCTGTTTGTCTGTCCACTGGCTTGTGTTAGCATGTAAAAGAAGAGGTCCTCAACTCAAAAGCTGTGTGAACAGTCACACAGCAGTTCTGAGCAGGCATCTCCCCTGAAGAAGCATCACTGGTCTCTTTTTGCCCTTTATGCACTGGACTGGCATGGATCTGAGTGTGTAGCGTGTCTGAGCTCTTAAAAGTTGGTTTGAAAATGGTGGTTAACAACTTCAGCACCCTCAAGTTTCCACCTCTGTGCCTTGGGAGTTAAGTTACTAGAGAAATAACAGTCCTAAAAAAATCTCTCAGGCCAAACAGCTTCTAGCTGCCATGTTCCCATATTCTTCAGATGGTTCTGAGGACCACTTATAAGCAGTGCTTTGCAGTTTGGCATGGAAAGCAGACAGTAATTTGGGAACCACTGTACCCAGGATAACAGACATCTGCTGGCTCCCCCATTACACTCTTGTTCAGCTGGAGAGCTTATTTGGGACAGAAAACAGGGTATCATTGTGCTTCCCACAGAGATGATTGATGCTTTTGAGAGAATGACAACTTGACCACCTCTTATCCCTTGGAAAAGCCATCAATCTGTTTTGTTAGCAATTTAAAACTGGCTCTGCTTAGGCATAAACAACAGGCTGTAAAAGGGCAACATCAAAGCAAGACTGGAGATTTTTTGCTCTGAAGGCAAAGATTTACATTCAGATTTAAAAGAGGCAGAGATGTGATGCTGACTGACATAGTTTAGTACCAGACTTGGTAGAGTTAGAGAATGGTTGGACTCGGTGATCTTAAAGGGTCTTTTCCATCTGAAAGAATTCTAATTTGTGGCAGCATTTAAGGCCAGACTTTCACATCTACTCAAGGTATTCAGTATTCTACACTTATTTACACTGCTTTCACAGCTGGAGCCACCAGCTATCCTGTGGCACAGAACAAAAATTCCTGCCCAACAAGCTCAGACCTAAATTTCTCGAAGAGCCCCTCTGAAAATAAGATCCCTTTGCAACTGTAGCCCTAAGCAAACAGCCTTTCTGCAATTCTGAGACAGCAGTAGATGCCCTACCATATCAACTTGTTTTTCAAGAGCCACCCCCACTGCAGGACAATGGGAAGTTAGTGGCACTTTTGGATTGCAGAGAACAAACTGGTAGTTGTGCCCCGTGGACTGTCCATCTTAAAACTAATGCACCAATGAACTAAAGAGGGCCAGGACCACAAGTACCTTGGTCATGGGAGCTGCCCTCTGCGTCTGCAAACAGCAGCAAATAAAGTCGCTCTCAGCTGTAAGTTACTGTAGTCAGAGGCACAGTAAAAATGAGGTCACACAAAAGGTTCAAAGTCTGAGTCTGGCCCACCAGAGCTGTTATGTTCCAATTCTCAGTCCAGCAGCACAGTTTACCATGTCATACAAATGATCTGATGAAACTGAGTGTTGGGGTAAATCCACATGCTCTGATGAAACACCTGCCACAGAGACTTCCTGGAGAAACTCATAATCACCACAAGTGTGGTTTGCTCAGACCCCTGTGAGGCTCTTCTTTGGGTTACAATCTTATGCCCTGCAATTCAGACTTGGAATTCAATTTTTTCATTCTGGAGAAGCACCCTGCACCAATCTGAGGCTAGTTTCTTATGCTCTCCTCTCTGGGCTGCTTCACAAAGCATCCAAAAAGAGATTTAAGCCTCAGGCTTCTCAGCAGTTTCCAATCTATTTGTACAGCAAACCACTGTCCCAAGCAAGAGCATTATACCACACCAGCAGCAATAGGACAGCCAATTACATCCCACAAGACACACCTGTGTGTGCTGGTCATGTCAGCCAGATTGTGGCTTGGATCCCACCTGTAGAACAAGACCTAACAATTATCAACACAGCAGCTGGTGATGCCATGGCTCACAATTTTATCACAGGTGCCATGGATTCTCCTCCTCCTCTCTCCAGACTTGATAGGTGCTTTTATGGAAAGTAGGTGGGTGGCTAATTATCAACATGGCCAAGAAGAGAAGCCATTCACTCCTGTGCAGGTTCCTGCAATTCCCAAATGCAAAGTTTTAGCTTTCTTAAAAACCATCACCACTTAGCTGCATAAAGATGCTTGTGAGTGGCATGTCAAAGAAAAGAAACATAAAAGAAACATTGGGGTTTCCTCTGTCAGACAGTGCTGGGTTAAGCCAAACCCAGCCCAGGAGCGGTGAGCTGGAAAAAAATTAGCCTCAGGTGGGCAAAGAAACCTGACCCAGGTGGGCAGAAAGACCTGGCCCCCTCCCAGAGGGAGGGGTCCCAGGTCAAAGTTTATTCCCCGCCTACTTCCTGCCCACAACGCTATTTAAGAGGGGGCAACGTGCTGTTTCACTCTCCCTCCTGCCCTTGGCTCTTTGGCACTCTGCTGCTGTTGTTGCTGTGAGCTGTTAACCACGCGGTTGGGCACGTTCCACGCTGTCCCGGACACCGAAGGGAAGTGCATGTGAAGAGAATCTGTCTTACACCCACAGACTCCTTCGCCAGCTCTGTCTAGGTGCGTATATGTTTTTATTTATTTGTTTTCCTGATATCTTTATAACCTTCCTTTTGCTCAAATGCCTTTTATAGTTTTGTTAAACTTCCTTTTGTACTTCCAAATTGATGCAAGACTGTTCTTTTGTAGTTTTATCTCTCTCTTCTTCCCCTACCAGTTTGCTTTCCCTATCGGGGAAGGGGGAGGCAGCCTAAATCTGTTCCGTTGGGCTTTTTGGCTCTGGAAAGAGCTTAAACCACAATACAGAGTCCCTAGTCTCATTACCTGGTGCCTCCAAAAGCTAGGCTGCATGACTTCTGAAGGCTGGCAGTGCAGCAATGCTGCCCTTAGAACAGGGAAGAGGAGCCCCCCAACTCTTCAGAGAAACAACACTTTAAGCATTGCTTAGACATCTTCCCCCCCTTCCAAAGATCACAGGGCATACTGGTAATGAGGACTTGAAATGGCTGTGCAGTGCTGAGAGCAGTGATCACAGTAAGCCCTTCCCTCAGAGGTATGTGGAGTGCTGAGTAGGCTGAAGCAGCAGGCACACACGTGTGGCTGATCAGCAGTTGCCACACCAGCTGAATAGGCTGAAGCAGCAGGCACACGTGTGGCTGATCAGCAGTTGCCACACCAAGGAAAAAGTCTGGTTTGGAGGTGAAATTCTGCTGCACTAAGGTGTTGTTTAGCACATATGAAGCCCTGTGCAGCAAGACCTGTCTATGTACTGCTTAATTCTATAGGGTAATGTAATCCTTTTTTTTTTTCTTAATGCTTCTTCCCAATGCTCAAGTGGACTGTAAATACATTACAAGTTTTCAGATGCTTTGACTAAATGTCATTTCCCCTCCTCAAGATGTACTCATTACAGTCAACACCTGCCAGCCACACAGAAAATCGCATTTGATATTTTAAAGCAGCTGGAATTTTCCTTTTTCCTTTCTCTTGTCACATCAGCCCAACCTCCTGCAATAATCCAGATAAGCACAGGCTGTGGAGTCAGTTCAGATGAAGGCATCAACTCTCTCTAGGGAACAACTTTTATGTTTCTCTTGCCTAAATGTTGATAGTGTCCATTCCCCTTTAAGAGCACAGTATTTGCAAAGCCCATTTCCAGCCTATGAAGCATTCCCATGGATGCTTGCAGCAATTTTACAATCCTCCATTAGACCATGTAACAGCATTATATGCCTTTTCCTCATGAAGGGCAGAAAGCACTTAGGTTACTTGTGTATTGATCAGGTATCTGAAATGGGAATGAGGATTCAGCGCTCCTTGTAGCTAAAATATTGCTATTTTATTTATTTTTTAATATGTTGCCAGCTTTCACAGGGGGGAAAAAAGCATCCATCCACACTGCTGTCTTTATTTTGCTTTTCATTAACAAATGCCATAACTATCACAAGGAAACTGAACTGTTTTGAATATATATACTCAGAAGCAGCACACTGATCAAATCCTGTCCTAGACCTTTTCTGGGGATCACCCACACCTCTGTGTCCTGCCAGACTTGCTGCTTCTAAGGCCCACAGAACGGTGGGCGACCTCTGAAGATGAGGGAGCTGGGGTTGCTTAGCCTGGAGAGGAGGAGACTCAGGGGTGACCTTATTGCTCTCTACACTACCTTAAGGAGGTTGTAGCCAGGCAGAGGTTGGTTCTTCTCCCCAGGCAACCAGCACCTAACAAGAGGACACAGTCTCAGGCTGTGCCAGGGAGGTTTAGGCTGGAGGTTAGGAGGAAGTTCTACACAGAGAGTGATTGCCCATTGGAATGGCTGCCTGGGGAGGTGGTGGAGTCGCTGTCACTGGAGGTGTTCAGAGGAGACTTGATAGGGTGCTTGGTTGCATGGTTTATTGATTAGGTCTGTTGATGATAGGTTGGAGGTGATGATCTTCCAACCTGGTTATTCTATTATCCAGTCCCACACCTCTGCTAGAGCAGGATCACCTAGAGTAAGTCACACAGGAAGATGTTCAAGCAGGTTTGGAATGCCTCCATAGAAGGAGACCTCTTTGGGCAACCTGGCCAAGTGCTCTGCCAAACTTAAAAGGAAGAATATTTTTCCTTGTATGTGGCACCAACCTCGTGTGTTGCGACTGTCCCTTGCCTGCGTTCTGTCACATGACACAACTGAGAAGAGGCTGGCACCATCCTGTATCAGGAGGTCTGACACTGCCCTTTAGATGTTAAGCATTCATGAGATTCCCCCTCAGTCTCTCCTGGCTAAACTATGTGGATGAGATGTTATCTTGATGTGATAAGATATTGTATGCATAGCATGGGAGAAGAAGATGACTAACAAAAGCATCTGCTGGTGTAGCTGGAAGAGGTCGATTTTGGTGTTCCAGAATAGATTCAGAGTAACTTCACTGGAGGACTCCAGACTTCCCTGGTGAAAGTGACACCAGAATTTGCTAAGCAGTTTTGTTTCTGTTTACCATTAGAAGCTGGTAATGCTTTAGAATCATAGAATTGTCAGGGTTGGAAGGAACTTCAAGGATCATCTAGTTCCAACCCCTCACACTGGCTCAGGTTGCTCAGAGCCGCATTCAGTCTGCTCTTAAAACCTCCAGGGATGGGGCTTCTACCACCTCCCTGGGCAACCTGTTCCGGTGTCTCACCACTCTCAGGTGAAGAACTCTTCCTAACATCCAATCTGAATCTACCCACTTCTAGTTTTGCTCCATTCCCTCTAGTCCTATTACTACCTGACACCCTAAACAGTTCCTCAACAGCTTTCTTTTAGACCCCCTTAAGATACTGTAAAGCCACAATAAGGTCTCCTCGGAGCCTTCTCTCTCTCCACGCTTATCAGCAAATCCATTAGCCCTAGGGAATGCACTGTATGTACCCTTTTCCTTCTCACTAATAAGCCAAAGCATTGAGCAGTGCTCAAAGGAAACCATAGAAAGAACAACCCTGTCTTTGATGGTGTGTGCAAGGGAAACAAGTTTGTCATGGAATTGTCATGAAGAATCCCGTTCTTAAAAGCAATGTTGCTACTGCAACTTCATTTTCCAACGAAAATGGCTTTTCAAGCTTTCAGCTAGCCAGGGTGATGGATATTCTAAGATATTCACAAATAACTGTAGGCCAAGTATTCCCAATGCTTTCAATTCCAGTGGTCTCAAACAGCCATAAAATAGTTACAGAAGCCATATATAACCCTGAGCAGTTTTTTCCAGTTCAGGTCTTCTCCTTCTCAGGATGGCTTGTGAATAGAGTTGAAAACAGCTATAGCAAAAAAAAAAAAGAGAAGAACTGACCAAAAGATCATCAAAAGATTTTTCTAGTCATAAATGTGGGAGAGACCCTCAGATGAGACATAATGGCAAGAATGGACATTTACCAACAGTAGTTGAGTTGGAAGCGACTTTAGAGATGCCCATGGCATGGAGTTGGAACTAGGTAAGAACCCTTCCACTAGGCCAGCTTGCTCAAGCCTCATCCATCCCTGGCCTAGAACACTTCCATGGGGCATCCATGACCTCCTTGGCAACCTTTTCCAGTGTCTCACTGCCTTGCTGTAAAGATTTCTCCTAATATCCATTCTAATCTACCCTCCCCAAGTTTCAACCATTCCTCTCATCCTATCACTACAAGCCCTTGTAAAAAGCCCCTTCCCAATGTCTTGTAGTCCCCTTCATGTACTGGAA